>JAQQSK010008840.1:0-13335 GCA_028658325.1 Potorous gilbertii
CACAAGATCTAGCAGCTTCAACATTAAGGGATCGAAGGGCATGGAATAGATTATTCCAGAAGTCAAAGCAACTAGGTCTAAAACTAAGAATCACCTACCCAGCAAAACTGAGTATAATACTTCAGGAGAAAAACTGATCTTTCAATGAAATTGAGAACTTTCAAGTATTCTTGATGAAAAGACCAGAGCTGAAAAGAAAATTTGACTTTTAAACATAAAAATGAAAAGGATGAAATGGTAAACAGTAAGGAGAAGTCATAAGGGACTTACTAAAGTTGAACTGTTCACATTCCTACATGGAAAGACAATATTTGTAACTCTTGAAACTTTTCAGTATCTGAGTAGTTGGTGGGATTACACACACATACACGCACACACACATACACACACACAGAGAAAGAGAGCACAGAGTTAATTGAATAGGATGGGATCATATCTTTAAAAAAATGAAATTAAGAAACTTCTATTAGAGAATTGCTTAAAACAATAAAAGGTTAAGTGACTTGCCTAGGGTCAAACAGGCAATATATGTCAGAGATGGAACTTATTCTTATCTTCAAGGCCAGTTCTCTACCTACTATTCTATTCTGCGTCTCTACAGAACTTTGTAATTTTGGCAGAATCAAATTCCCTGATTTTTCTTTTTTTTTTTTTTTTAACAATAGCAACTATGGCTTTGGGCAGGTAGGTTGTGCAGTGGATAGGGCACTGGGCTTCAAATCAAGAAGGCTCATCTTCCTGAATTCAAAAATGGCATCGGATACTTACTAGCTGCATGTTCCTGGACAAGTCTATAACCCTGTTTTTCTCAGTTCCCTCATCTGTAAAATGAATTGGAGAAAGAAATGGCAAACTACTCCAGTATCTTTGCCAAGAACCCCCAAATGGGGTCACAAATGTTTGGACATGACTGAACAACAGTAAGCCAGGGCTTTGGCAGTGGTGGAGGGATGGGCAAACCCTTTCATATTGTCTAATTAGAGGTTATTTTCAGGTGGCAGGAGGTGTGGTTGGAACCATTGCTCATACACATGAGATCACAGATCTATGAAAGTGTTGAAAAAAAGGGAGTAACTCAACAGACTATAGGCTCCAACAGATAGGAAAGTAACAGAAGCCACCTTGGCCTTGGCCATGAGGTTTTCATTGTTGTTGCTTGGTTGTTTTAGTCATGAGTGACTCTTCATGATCCCATTTGGGATTTTCTTGGCAAAGATACTGGAGTGGTTTGCCATTTCCTTCTCTAGCTCATTTTATAGATAAGGAAACTGAGGCAAATGGGGTTAAGTGACTTGCCCAGGGTCATACAACTAGTAATTTTCTGAGACCAGATTTGAACACAGAAGATGAATCTTTCTGACTGCAAGTCCAACACTCTATCCAATTTACCACCTAGCTGCCCCATCTCTTGGGTAGAGGCCTATAAAAAATATTCACTCGATCCTGAAGTCCTATGAGGAAGAGGGAAAGGTTTACTTGGCTGGTGAAAGAGTGTCAGAGACTCCATGTGCTGTCTATCGAGTGACTCAGCTGCTGCCTGGGATTTCCCTTCTGCAAAACAACCAATCCTCTTGAAAGCATCACCAGTTACTTAGAGGGTTTCATGAAACAACATTTAAGCAAACAAACCTAACTCCGAACCCTGACTGTGGTGAGGAATGGAGCCTGGTTTCTTTGGAGTGCTGAAATCTAAGGACTTGAGTCAGAGCTGAATGACAGTCGCAGGAGTGAAGATTTCCAGCTAGGAAGGTCAGGTTGGATCAGGAGGCAACCACAGGGAATGTTGTAGGCAGCTCTTATGACTCTCCCTCCCTTGGGTTCCTTGTAGATTTACCCTAGCTCACTGAGGTTCCCACCTGATCTGGTGGTGGGGTCCTTGACTGTGTCTGCTGCAGGTCTACCAGTCAGTTATGAAGATAAGGCTCTGTCTGGTTTAGACAGAGGTTATTTAACTTAGTCTCCCACCCAGTTAAGGAATCTCTTTCACAACATCCCTGAGAGAGGGCCTGTTTCAGCACTCCTAGGGCCTGGAGATCATTACCTCCTAAAGCAGTCCATTCCAATTTTGGACAGACTTCCCTGTTATACTGAAATCCAAATCCATTAAAACAAAAAAAATTGCAGGCATACCATATCATGCCAGCTGTCTAATGCCTGGGACATGAACTAAAATAAATGAATTGAATCCCAAACTTACAGAAACATTTTTAAAAAAAGACATAGAGATGAGGTTTTCTTAATCTTTATTTTCCTTAAATCTAGCACCAGAATTCTAAATATAGGATAATTTTCCACTATTTTTTTCTTTACATGTTCTATGTATAAATAAAATCTATAAGATAATGATGGCACTTATCCTACAGGATTGTGTTGCGGATCAAATGAGATACTACTGTTTATGTGCCTGAGAAATGACAATGCATTTTTTTACAGGGATTTTCTTTTTCTTTTTCTTTTACCCCAGTGGATTGTTGAGGGGAGAGGGAGAGAAAATGGGGATTTTTATTAAAATTTTTTTAATTAAAAAAACAAGATTATGAAGTTGTTATAAGGTTTTATCTGAACCAAAGTTGCTTGTTCACAACAGAAATACAGAAAGAAACTTTTGTGAGATTTTGTATTTCTTTCTGCTAGAGACCTTAGCTTCTGTTAAGCCTTAAGAGATAACATATGTCCTATCTCAATAAAACCCAAACTAATCCGGGAGAATCTTTGTCAAAATGATTGAAAAATCTAAATTAGAAAAAATTCAATATAACTTAGTTTTTGGATATTGCGTAATTTTTAAAATGATTACCCTGGGACCTGGAGAAGAGCTGAGAAAATATATTTCCTCATTTCTTTTGCAGAAGTTGAGGATTACAAGCACAGAATATTGTATATGTTGTCAGAGTCATTTGATATGTTGGTTAATTTTACTGAATTCCTTTTTTTTCTTTCATTTTTAATCTTTGTTTAAAAAGATTAAATAATAATAAATTTCAAATTAAGACTAAAGGAAAGGATATATTCAGAAATTAAGGTAGTGTTGAAACAGAGGAAATTGACAATATGACAAAACAAAGAATAAGATGAAAACAATATAAAAAGAAATAGATATTGTTATTATACTTACTGTTGATAAGATGCCTCCAGGTACCACCAGAGCAGAAGAGAGTGTCATATATTTGAAAGGGTTACTGGTATCAGGAGCTTTTCCAGCTCAATTGCCTTGTCTCCTGATTGAGGAAAGGTAGCAGTTCCACCAGTGAATTTAATGAATGATATTCTATAAAAACAATTTTTTTTCCTGCTAAAGTTAGCATTCAAAGGCCTGCTCTTGAGCAATCTTGGCTAGCTAGAACCTGTGTCAGGGTTTTCATGCCCCTCTGTTTATCCTTTCAAAAATTAGTGTCACCTTTATACTTTCATGGTAGCAGAAGACTTTTGTGAAGAAATTTTGCTAATATTGGTCAATTAATTATGAACTTCTGAATCACTGCAAATGGAATTAGGAAATTATATTTAAAAACTATTTTAAATTGGTAGGCTTAAAACATATATTTTGACAAATTTATTCTAACTGGATTAGCTTTTGCTCTTTAAAAATTGAGCTCCTTAAAGCTATTGGTGTTACCATTGTGGTATGTCGGTATGATACAATGGGGAAAAAGTGCTAGATTCAGAGACTGAGCTAGTTCTAATTGAGACTTTACTTTTATTTGATGTGTAACCTTGGACATACTTGACCTTCCTCAGCCTCATTTCTTCATCTGTAAAATGAAGGGGTTGGAGTAGATGACTTCTGATGTCTCTTTTAACTCTGAATCAGTGATCTTATGTAGGTATAGGGTGGGAGTCAGATTCAGTCAGAGCTCACAAAGTACGCAGTTTATATTCTACTTTCATTGGCTATTTCCTGTACTGTGGTCTTGCATGTCCAGACATCTATGGAATAACTCAAGCTGGACACTTCATAGACATCTTCAAATTCAACATATTCAAAACATTATTTATTTCTGTTTCCAACTTCCCCCTTCTTCTCAATTTTTCTATTGAAGGCACTAGTATATTTCTAATCATTCAGGTTCACAGATGAGGAATCATTCTCATGTCTTCCCTTTTCTTCTCCCCTTATATTCCATCAGTTGCCAAGTCCTGCTGATATTGATTCTATTTCCACAGTGTCTTCCACATCTGTGTCCTCTCCACTCACATAAGCCACCATCTTCATTCAGGTGCTTACTGTCTCTTTTTCTTTGAACTATTTCAGGAGCCTCCTCGTTGGTCTCCCTTCATCAAGTTTCTCCCCTCTGTTATCCATTCTCCTTCAGCTCCCATATAGATATTCTTAAAACACAGGTCTGACCATGTCACTTTCCTACTCCAGTCATCTACTGCTACTCCCTTTTGTTGTTTAGTGATTTTTCAGTTATGTCTGACTCTTTGTGACCCCTTTTGGGTTTTCTTGGCAAAGATACTGATTTGCCATTTAATTCTCCAGTTCATTTTACAGATGAAGAAACTGAGGCAAACAGGGTTAAGTGATTTGTCACACAGCAAGTAAATATCTGAGGCCAGATAGGAAGATGAATTTTCTGACTCCAGGCTTGGTGCTGTATCCACTGACTTGAATATAAAATATATATTCTTCTGTTTAGCTTTTCAAACCTTAATATAGCTAGGTTCCAGTCTACTTTCCTAGGCTTTTATTCACATACTCTATCCTAGTCAAACTGCCCCAGGGATGGTTTCTCATACATGACATTCTATTTTCTGCTTCCCCCTTGCATAGGCTATTCCCACTTTCTAGAATGCATTCTCTTTTCATCTCTATCTAGTAGAGTTTTCAATTTTATTCAAAGCTCAGTTTCAGTGCTACATTCATGTGGCAAATCTATTTTTGTCCTACCAGTTATTAGTGACCTCCTTCCAGAAATTATTTTGTGTAGATATTTACTATATTATCATTTATTAACTATACATAGTTAAGGTATTATGAAATATATGTTTAATTTTCTATGTACTTGTTTTTCATTTCTCAATAAAATTGCTATTCTATCCCCTCTAATAAAAGTAGGTACTATTTCCTATTTATATTTGTTTCTCCAGTCATAGTGCCTGTCATATAGTAAACACTTAATAAATCATTAAATTTGTATTTATTTAGGTAATCAGACCAGTCTCATTTTTTTTTTCTATTTCCTAGTCTTAGTTCCTAGAGCTGGATGGAATCACTGATGCAAAGTGTCTTACCCAAAGTAAAATAGGTAAGTAGTAAGAGCTAGAAGTGGGTTTTGATTCTGGGACCTCAACTCACTATCCTTGATGTATTTATGGAACCTACCTCCAAATATGGTTCCATTTCCTTGACCTGTAATGCTTCCATGATAATATTGTAGATTTCACAATCTTGCAATATATAGATTTCATTCCATTTTTAAGAATGTAAGATTTACAAGGCACTGTTCTAGGAACTTTGGGAAATTCAAGGATGAATAAAACACACAAGACTGTTTCAATCTACTTGGTATAAAATAGTAGTGAATGTGGCTAAAAAGACTATTCATTACTCAGTCCAACTCTTTGTGACCCTTTTTGGAGTTTTCTTGGCAAGAATCCTGAAGTGGTTTGCTATTTCCTTCCCCAGCTCATTTTACAGATGAGGAAGCTGAGGTAAACAGGGTTAAGTAATTTGTCAAGTGTCACACAGTCACCAAGTGTCTGAGGTTGGATTTGAACACAGGAAGATGCCACGTTTATATATCCCAAGGGAATTATAGCAGCACTTCTATTCTTAGCTAAGGCATACTGAGTCAAAGCTTTTCATTAGTGCATCAGTAGCCCTAGGCAAAGTTTTTGGAAAAGTGGATTACAGCTAGGGTACTCTTTCATAATGCTTCACGCATAAATGTTGAAAATGTGTGTGGGTGTATGAAACAGGTGCTCAATAAATGTTTATGGAATGAATGAATAAATTTGGAAAATAGAGAATCAGGTACAATAACAAACAGTACAGCAAATAGAAGGAAGGAAAATGCCCAGGTCCCTGAGGGGGTGGGGAACCTGCAGTTCAAGGCCATATGTGGCCTTCTAGGTCCTTGGGTGTGCCCTTTTGACAGGGCCCAAGTTTTATAGAACAATCCTTTTAATTAAGGGGGTTTGTTCTGTGAAGTCTGGACTCAATCAAAGGGCCTCATGTGGCCTCAAGGCCGCAGGTTCCCTACCCCTGGCCTAGGGAATATAGGCAATAGCATTCTGTTATTTCTTATTAGAGAAAAGGCTTT
Source organism: Potorous gilbertii (assembly GCA_028658325.1). Taxonomy (NCBI): domain Eukaryota; kingdom Metazoa; phylum Chordata; class Mammalia; order Diprotodontia; family Potoroidae; genus Potorous; species Potorous gilbertii. Next base: position 6,267 of record JAQQSK010008840.1, read on the forward strand.
CCTAAAACCATTGTATATGTAAAAATGTGACATGAATAATACTACAAAATGGTTTCGTGGAGTGTTTTTCTCTCCCTGAGGTATATAATAACAACATGATAGGCCTATGATTTGCATTTTGTGTCATTTCCTGAAGCTTTGGAGTTAACGGAGGATGGAGAAGAGCAGGAATTTCCTGCTTGGTCTTTCTCCTAGGAATGTGGTCTGTTCCTTGTGTATCCTGCATTTGTCATAGTAATGGTCTGTCTTCAGATTGCACTCTTGGTAGTTGGGAAGAGGGAGGAGCTATCATTCTTGCACATACTGAAAGGAGAAATCATTCCGACTCCTTGTTTAAGTTATAATATTTCAGAGTTGTAAGGGATTTCAGTGGCCATTTATTCTAAACCATGCCCGAGAGGATCCCCCCTTCATCTGTAATAATATCTTCCAATATTCATTCAACTTTTGTCTGAAGACCTCCAATAGAGGTGGGGATGGCAGTGGGGTGCCTACAATTTCCCAAGACAGCTTATTCTGCTTATCGGCAGTTCTAATTGCCAGAACATTTTTTCATAACAGCAAACTTAGTTTCATCTCTTTTCAACTTTTTTCAATTGCCCCTCATTCTGCTTTCTGGACCAAAGGAATTCCACTGAATTCTTCATTTAAAACAAAGAGAGAATCCCCATGTAAATAACATTCCAAAGTTGTGGTCAACATTATCACTATGCAGTACTTGACATCCATTCATGCCTTTCTTGAAGAAGAGAGTAACATATAGATTTCTCAAGTAACAATGGACAATTTACTGGAGAATGGTACAGAAGATGTTATTCACCTGTCTTATTCTTGGTGACCCCATGGACCATAGTACACCAAGGGAGTTTTCTTGATGAGAATACTGCAGTGGTTGACTGTTTCCTTCTCCAGTGGATTAAGTGACTTGCTCAGGGTCACACAACTAGTAAATGTCTGAGGTCATATTTGAACTCAGGTCTTCCTGCCTAGAGCACCATCCAGAGAGCCACCTAACTGCCTCATAACAGGTTAGCCTACCACAAGAACCAGAAATTGAAGCTATTCACAATAATAAGGCTCAACCAAAATAGAGGAAAATGTTCTTTTTTCATGCTAAAGTTTTCTCTTCTGACAAAACAATTTCAATTAACAGTACAAATCTTATGTAGCATAGCAATAATACTACATTAAAATAATGAAGTTATTTCCACATGGGGCATATCCAACTATTCAGTTCTACAGATCAAAATAAACAATTACAGTGAAAAGAAAACATTGTTTACCCTCCAAATCAATGCATATACCAAACCCAGAAAACTAATGCTACAGAATTTTAAGTTGCCAGTTTTCCTTTACTCCATAAAAGGGGCTCATAGAATATGAGGCATGCTGGCTGACTAACTTGAGTTCTGAAGATGGAGTGAAAAAGTATATTTAAATCCTATCTCTGAAAACTTCTTTGAATGCTTTTAAGTGATTTCAGTTAAAAAGTCAACAGTATTTATGGAGTTGTCATTTTGTATTACTTAGGTGTTTGGGGAAGGGGAAATATGGAAGTTCAAGAAATTGTGAAACCTTGGCAGAAAACACAATTTTGGGAGAAAATGAAGTATGTGCTGTACTTTTTGGGGAGGAGTATTCTCTATAGTTATTCTGCTAATTTGGAGGCACACATATGTGTCTTTAGTTTCCTCACAAAAATTATATTTGGAAATATGGAAGTCTAGGAAATGTTGAAAAACTTTGAGAGAAATTTCCCATTTTGTGAGTCAAAAAGTTAAAAATATTAAGGAGTGGAAATTGATGTTTTCTCTAAAGTAAGAGAAATATATATATATATATGTATATATATATATATACATATATATATATATATATGCATTTACACACACACACACACACACACACACACACACACACACACTCTCTCTCTCTCTCTCTCTCTCTCTCTCTCTTTTTCCTTTTTTACTCCCTCTTTCCAGAGGAAAGGAATTTGAGCAGATTTTGTCTGCACCTTCAAGGTTTATGTTGAATTGCTACATAGTGAAGAACACAGAATTGGAGACAGAAGAATAGGTCTCTGGTTAAGACTCTATAACTAACTGACTGTGTGACCTTGTGCAAGTTCTCTGCGACTCAGAAGGTTTTCATTGATACTTTCCCATTCCTTTCATCTTCTCATATTCACTAAAACCTGGCTTCCTCCTGATGACATAGTTTTTCTGAGCAACTTTTTCAATACTGGTTGGACTTTTAATTATACCCTGTACTCATTGGTCAAAGATGGGGAAGTGGAGCACTTTTTATTTCTCCTCACCACTTCCAGTCTCTCTCTACCACCATCATTCAGTAATGTCTTCTCTGACTTACCCCCAGTAAAGATTCTGGTAGCTGTTATGCATTAACCTCTAGGACACTGGAGGTTCCTCAAGGAATTTAATGACTGGTCATGGTTTTTCTCTCCTCCTCAACTCCTGTTCCTCATTCAATGGGACTTCAACACACACACACACACACACACACACACACACACACACACACACACACAGAAATACATACATACTGTGCAGCTACAGGATTCAGTGAATCAAGTGCTGGACCTGGAGTCAAGAAGACCTGAATTCAAATTTGGGCTCAGTCACTTGCTATCTGTGTGATCCTGGGCAAGTCACTTAACTCTGTTTGCCTTAATCCACCAAACAAGGAAATGGCAAACTACTCCAATATCTTTGTCAAGAGAACCAACGGACAATATAGCCCATGAGGTCACAAAGAGTCAGATACAACTGAACAACAAATATACACACTTCCTGAAATACCCAGACTTCCCAGTTCCTCAAATGACTCATTTCACATGACCTCCACCCGACTCAGCTCTATAGAGAGATGATCAGAGCAGGCGTATACTAGAGCCATCTCAAACCAGTTTGAAAGAGCAGATTGCTAACATATTCAGGAGAAGCATGTACACCTCGAAAACTGGCAAATGCTGCAAATCAAGGCTTGACTTATTGTTTTGTTAATTGTCTAGACTTTAGAAAGTGATGGAGGAAATGTTAATAATGATGATTATTAAAAAAATTAAAAATACGCTTATGCATACATATTTTTTCAGTTAGCTTTTACATATTTACTAGCACATTCCTATATTGCATTATAGATACCTCTTGAGAGGATTGCCATAGAAGGCTCAGGAAGTGGAGTCACCATCAGACGGCAACTATAATCATATACTAATAATTGTCCTTGATCTAGAACTTTAAGATTTACAAAGCGCTTCAGATCCGTTATGTCATTTGAGCGTTGCGATATCTTTGCCACAAATGTCTTACTTCCATGGTTGGAAATTCCTTTACCTGATTATAAAGTGTTATCGTTGCCCTGCTCTCTGTCCTCATTGTGGACCCCAGTCCCTCCACCTCTTAGATTTTCATAGGTCATCATTCCCACACTGAATCCTTTCTTCTGCCTTCCCCATCTTGACTCCTGAGTGAACAAGTTCAGTTCTATCCTATTTTCTTTTCTCATTACCCTCCCCCCCCTTATCGTGTCACTTGCAAGGTTCAGTCTTGAATTATTTCCGCCATCTGTTCCTTTTGCTCCCGTGTAAGCATGCTGCTGAATGAAGCTAGAGAAAATCGTGAAGCCATGTTGACTGGGTTCATTGCAAATTTATGTTATGTAATCTCAATAGACCCCACTGTAGGACGGTGACCCTGTTATACCTTCCTAATGGGGTCACAGAGAATCAAACATGACTAAAAGAGCTGAACAACAAAAAATAGATTCTCTATCCCACTCATTACGCCACCTTTTCCAAATTCTTTCATCTCCCCTTCAATCTCTAATATCAAGCCCTCCTCCCCCTACCCTCTTAGCTGAGAAAATTGTCTTATATTTTACTGATAATGGGAGGCAATTCACCTAAAGCTCCCTCTTCTTTCTTATTCCTCACCTCACATCAGTCAGATACCTTCCACTACCGTTTCCTCCTTCACTCCTTTGTCCCATGAAGAAGTGACCCTTTTCATTGCCAAGGTTAATCTCTCTGCATTCAACAGGGACAACATCCCGTCTAGCTTTCTCCAGTAGATTGCCCAATTTATTACTGCTGTACTGTCACTAATCTTCATTTCTCTCTGCCTATTGGTTGTTTTCCTACTGCCTACAAACAGGCTCATGTCTTGCTTTTCCTTAAAATCCCTTCACTTGATCCATGCATCCATCCATCCATCCATCCATCCTTGCCAGCCATTGTCCCCCTACGTGTCCTCCTTTTTGTGGCTAAACTCCTTGAGAAGACCATTTACAATAGGTGCCTCCATTTCCTTCTCTCTCATTCTCTTTTTAACATTCTACAGTCTGGTTTATAACCTCATCATTCAATTGAAATTGCTTTTTTCCAAAGTTACCAATGATTTTTTAGTTGCTATATCTAAGGACCGTTTCTCAATCTTCATCCTTGTTGACCTCACCTTTGTCACATGGTTCTCCTCGATACTCTTTTCTCTCTAGGTTTTCATGACATTAATCTATTTTGGTTCTCCTACCTTTTTGATAGCTCTTTCTCAGTCTCTTTTTCTGGTTTGTCACCCAGGTCATGTCCACTAACTATGAGAATCCCCCAAGGCTCTATCTTGGGCTTTCTTCTTTTCTTTCTCTATATTTATTTCACTTCATGATCTCTCATAGATTCAAGTATCCTCTGTAAGCATATGATTACCATATCTGCTTACCTAGCCCTGGCCTCTCTTCCGACCTTTAGTCTCATTTTTCCAACTACCTATTGAACATCTGTATTGGAGTGGCAGCTAGGTGGCACTGGATTGACTGCTGGCCTGGAGTCAGGAAGTCTCATCTTCCTGAGTTCAAATCTGGCTTCTCACATTTACTACTTGTGTAACCCTGGGCAAGTCACTTAACTCTGTCTGCCTCACTGTCCTCACCAATAAAATGAGCTGGAGAGGAAAATGGTAAATCACTCTTTTTTTTTTTACCAAGAAAACCCCACATAAAGTCAAGAAGAGCTGGACAGCAAGAAAACATTTTCAACTCAACATTTCTAAAACTGAGCTTATTTTCTTTTTTTCTCAAGCCCTCCTCTCTTTCTAAAAATTTTCCTGTTACTGTTGAGAGCACTACTGTCTTCTGAGTCAAATAGCCTTATAACCTAAGCTTCACAGTCCTTATTCTCCCCCACTCCTCCATTTTCAATCAGTTGTCAAGTACTGTCTGTTCTGCACTCAGAGCAAATCTCTAGGCCATACTTCACTTAACTTGTCAGATGATCTTCCTAAACCACAAGTCAGACTGTGTCACCCCATTTTCAACAAATTCCTGATCATTTCAAGAAACAAATATAAAACGCCTCTGTTTTGTATTTTTATAGTCTGGTTCCCTCCTACCTTTCTAGTTCTTCCATTTTTTGAGCCCTTGCTCAATATTCTAATTCCTATAAGATTAAGACCTTGCTCTTTTTTATCCTTTTTAGGATATGGAGTTCTGTATAGCCCCAATAACTATGCATTTGATAGCTGATACAACTAACCATCAGACTTTCTTAATTTCTGTGCTTCAGGACATCCATCAATGGGCTGCTCTTGGTGTGTAATGTTACCAACTGCCTATCTGCTAAAATCTCCGCTTCCTACTTGTTGCCAAATTCCCCTGGTCCCTCACCTTCCTGTCTAGATTTTTCAACTCAGTTTAAGTTATTAAATATGCAAAGCATGTTATCGGGCCCTGAGGGTATAAAAATAGGTCTGGCACAGGCCCTGTTCTCAGAGACCTTATAATCTAATTGAGAAAAAGAGGAGGATTGGGATTTCACCAAAACTGATGGGTTTGGTCACCCTCGGGACCTTGTGGAGGTCAGAGCTGCCCAAAACTCCCCTGGGAAAATTCAAAATATTTGGCAGTAATAACACTAGTGAAAAGACAATAGTAGCAGGAGTACCTGTTGTCTATATGTAATATCTGAAGCCAGAATCCAGATCCTGAGTCCTATAGCAATCCTCTTGGTAGTTTTCCTTCTATACCCCACTTCTAGGAGCTTCTGGATAACTTGCCTGTACGTAGAAGCTTTGTTAAATCTCTAATCTGAGCTAAGGGGAACCTTGGAGTGTACTGTCAACTCCATGAGGATAAAAAAAGTCATATAGTGATGAGTAAAACTGAGATTTGATCCTGGTTCCTTTCATTCAAAATCCTGTTTTCTTTCCCTTTCATATCCAATTTCCAAGCCAATTCAATAGACACTTATTAAATGCCTTCTATAGTGTGTGCAAGGTACACCATGCTAGGTGCCTGCCCTTAATGACCTTCCCTTCTTTGCCCTTCCCATCCCTCAGATATTGATAGCAACACTTCTATGTTACAATTAATTAAGATCTATTGAGAAAGAACTTGAAAACTTTAGAACCTTTTTAATATTCAGCATTAATAGAATAGTCATAGAAGTTTTTCTTTTTAATTTTTCTTTATTTTATTTTAAATTTATATAATAAAATAAGCATTTCCATGAGATAGTATAATTTAAAATGACGAAACTACAAATTTATTATGTACAACTTGCTATTCCTCTTAAATATATAATAGTTATCATGTAAATTTCTTTAAAAAAATTTTGATTTTACCCCAAGAATTATTAAACTGGCTCTACCCTTTGACCTAGCAATATTACTATTAGGTCTATGTTCAAAGATGATTAGAGAAAAAGAAAAGGAAGCTATATGTTCTAAAATATTTATAGCAATTCTTTGTGGTGGCAATGAACTAGAAATTGTGGGGATGCCTGTCAATTGGAGAATGGGAATGGACTGAACAAGTCATGGTATATGATTGTGATGGAATACTACTGTGCTATAAGAGATGATGAGCTCATTGATCTTGGAAATACATGGATAGACTTGCATAAAATAATGACAAGTAAAATGAGCATAGCCAAGAGAACGTTGTATATAGTAACAGCAATATTATTTTGAGAACAACTTTGAGCAAATAAGTCATTTTGACTCTTATAAATACCCCAATTAACTACAAAGGACATATGAAGGAAGACACTATCTGC
>JAQQSK010008841.1:0-13335 GCA_028658325.1 Potorous gilbertii
GGAGAAGGGGATAAGCAGGGTGGGGGGGATGATGGAAGGGAGGGCAATGGGAGGTGGGAACAATTTGAAATCAACACTCTTGGGGAGGGACAGGATCAAAAGAGAGAATAGAAGCAATGGGGGGCAGGATAAGAGGGAGGGAAATATAGTTAGTCTTATACAACACTACACAGATATGGCCTGTATTGAATCGCCTGCCTTCCCAAAGGAAATGGGTGGGGAGAAAGGGGTGGGGAGAAGTTGGAACTCAAAGTTTTAGGAACAACTGTTGAGTATTGTTCTTGTTACTATGAAATAAGAAATACAGGTAATGAGGAATAGAAAGTTATCTGGCCCTACAGGGCAAAAGGGAAGATGGGGACAAGGGAAGGGAGGGATGATAGAAGAGAGGGCAGATTGGTAATAGGGGAAATTAGAATGCTCTCAGTTTATTGGGGTGGGGGAAGAGGAGAAATGGGGAGAAAATTTGGAACCCAAAATTTTGTGAAAATGAATGTAAAAAGTTAAATAAATTTATTTTTTAAAATGTCTTTAAAAATTTAAAAATAAAATGCTAAGCAAATGTAAACTATAAATCAAAATACCTGATAGGCAGCATCAAAAACCAAGCTGAGGTAGATAACATGAACCTATAATCGAGCGAGTCTAATTTTCTGCATCTTTTTAACAATGATAATCAACTAAGGAGCAGAGAAAGCATTCAACAGTATGACCCAGAATTGATGACAGACACAACTAATCAATTAATTGATGAAAACATGTTTATTAAGTGAGAAAAACTAAAAACAATCCCTGACCTCAAGAAGGTGATATTCTAACAGGGAGAGATAAAATATATGGGAAATTGTTAGCCAAGAAGGGGTATTTTGGCTTAGAATGTTACAGGGGTGGGTAGAGGAGCTTTATGAGGGAGTAGGTTGAAACACCCTTGTTGTGGCAAAAGAGCTACTGAGAAGATGGCCAAGGACTAGATCCCTATCGTCACTCTGACATTTCATAATTGTCTGACTTTCCATAACCCCATTTTGGGCTTTCCTGGCAAAGATACTGGAGTGCTTTATCATTTCATTCTCCAGCCCATTTTACAGATTAGGAACTGAGGTGAATGGAATTAAGTGACTTGCCCAGGATGACAAAGCTAGTAAGTGTCTGAGGCCACATTTCAACTCAGGAAGATGAGCCTTCCTTGTTCCCAGTCCAGGGCTCTATCCACTGTGCCACCTATGGAGTTAAGCAAAGCATAATTCTGGTCCACCTGAAATAGTGGGCTAAGTGAATCATTTGCCAATCATTTGGGATAAGGGGTTCAAATATTCTAGATCTGAAAGGGGTAAGATCTGATCTCTGCAGCAAAGTGAAAGGATAAAAAAAATTATCAGAACAAGGCGACATTGGAGAGGTTCATCATCGAATTTCCATTTCTGTGGAAAGATTTCCGGCTTTATGTGAACTTGGATATGGAAAAAAAAAATCTTTATTTTCACTAACATCTAATTTAACTTTAGCATTTCTTTCAACTATTTAAAGATATGATTCTGAGAAAGGATCCATACACTTATCACACTGCCAATAGAGTCCATGACACAGGTTAGGAATCACTAGTTTAGTCTTTACTTCCTGGACTTTCTCAACTCTTCTTTCATTCCTCTTTATTAGGTGTCATGATATATTGAAGTTTTTCTCATTGTCGGACTAAAATACACACCTTTAAATACCTAAGTGGGACCAACTCAACCTACAAGATGAAATTTGGGGTTAAAGTCTGTTTGTTTGTGGAGGATTTGATAGTAATGGTATGGAAGTTTTAAAATCAAAGGCAAATGGAAAAGAAGAAACCATCATGACTTGTAAAGAATTTTGAAAACCACTAGATTAGAGGTATTAATGTGCTAGTAAATGTTTAACAACCAGATCTCCAGAAAAAAAAAATCTACACGTGACACATTTTTAAAGTTTAACCTGAATTAACATTTTATCCATGGTTTTCTTTTTTAAATTAAATTTTATTTTATTTTCAGTGCATATATAATTTTATAGTGCAATATAATTTTATATTAGTCATGCCCAAAACCAAATAACAAGAGAGTGTAAGAAGGGAGGGACAGAAGAAGGAAGGAAGGAAAGAAAGAATGAAGGAAGGCAGGAAGGAAGGGATCAATCTGCTCACTAAGTCCATCACTTCTATCTGTCTGTAGGTCAATAGCATGTTTTATCATAAAGCCTTTGAAACTGTGATTAGTCATTGTGTTGATCAGTTACTAAGTCTTCCAAAGTGGATTATCTTTGTATATCACTATTATTATATAAATTTATTTCTGATTCTGCTCACTTCACATTATATCAGTTCATATAAGTCTTCTCAGGTTTTTTTAAACAATCCCCTTTCATCATTTCTTTCAACACAATAATATTCCATTACATCCATATACCCTATCATGTTCATCCATTCCTCAATTGATGGATAGCCCTTGAGTTTCCAATTCTTTACTAACATGAAAAGAGCTGTTATAAATATTTTTGTACTATGAGTCTTTTTTCTCTTTCTTTGATTTCTTTGGGGTATAGACCAGCAACAATCTCATGAAGGGCCTACATCACTTTCTTAAGTCTAGATAATCAACAAAACAATAAGAATTGTAGTATTTGTCCATTTTGGAGATACAAATGCTCACACTGAAATTTAACAACAGATTTTCATGAGCTGACTCTAGCACATCACTGATTGGCAAAGAAATTTCTAGCCAGAGAAAAAGGTTCTCCTACCTGCAAAAATAGAAAATAGCACTAGCTAATGACATTAGGGTACTTAAGTATTTCTACCTGCACAGCAACTAATACCCAAAGACTTGTAATTGTGCCCCAAAGTTTTGCATGGAATAGGATATCCCTTCAGGGATAAGTAGAGTTTGTTATACGAGGCTGCCAAACCATGAGAACTTTCCTCTCGACTATTTTAGAACCAATATCTATCCCCAAATTCAGACCCTTCCCTCCCAAGATTGTAAGATATACACATTCTCTGACTAAGCAAGCTATTCTTGGATGAAGGCTCCAGCTTCTCTTTCTCTCTATACCCTACCTTAAGTAACTTGTATTCTCATCTTGAAGTTTATTACCTTTGTTAGAGGTAGCTAGATGGTGCAGTTGGCCTGGAAGTAGGAAGACCAAATCTGTCTTCCTAGCTGTCTGACCTTAAGCAAGTCACTTGACCTTTCTCATGTCTTGTATTTCCTCAAACGTACAGTGATGAAAATAATACCACCTACGACCCAAGTTGTTGTAAGGATCAAATGAAATATTTGTAAAGCACTTAGCACAGTGCTTGGCACATAGGAGTGAGTAATAATGTGTTTTTCCTTCTTTCATCCCTATTCACAATTATAAAGATGCACAATATTCTTTCCACAAGATACACACACACACACACACACACACACACACACACACACACACACACACACACACACATCCCGTACCTGTCCATGTCTTAAAGCCTTATCAAATCATCCAATAAGCATTTTTAAAAATAAAATTTGATTTTTTTCAAATATCAAACATTTATTCTTCTTCCTCTTATCTCCTCCTTACTGAAAAAGAAACCCCCGTAACAAATAATTGTAGTCAAACAAAACAAATTTCCATATTGGACATGGCCAAAAATGTGTATCTTATTCTGTATATTTAATACATTACCTCTCTGACTGGTGGTGAGTAGCATTCTTCCTCATGGGACCTCTGGAATCATAGTTGGTCATTACACTGACCAGAATTCTTAAATCTTTCAAAATGTTTTTTTTTCCATTAATTAGTAGGCATTTATTAAGACAAAAATAAAAGTGTGCTTTCCCTCATGGAACTTACATTTTAATGGGGGAGACAAAACATGTGGATAAATATGTAAACCTGTACATGAGTATATATACAAAATAACCATAAATAAAATAAAATCTGTCAATCCCTTTTTCACTTTTTTCAGGAGAACTTGTGAATTCTATTTAACTTCAACCTCTTTGGGTTTCATTTACAGCAAGAATGTAAATATTGCTGTGGATCACTTCTTCCATTAGTATATAAATACTCTGAAACTGGAAGGCTAATGGACCCCTGTCTAAGGCTTCTTCTGGATACTCCTGGCTTTAGAGTGATTAACAATAGTAACTGTTGCTGTTTCCCTCCCTGCCTGATATCTTTCTTTTCCTTGGCCTCATTAAAGTGGCCATGCCCTGGTTACTTCTTAAACAGGCTTATTCAATGAATGGGCGCCACCTCACCCTAAGTGAGTACCTGCAAAGACCTTGCCCTAAAGGGCCCAAGGTCTCCCAGTGCATCCTGGGTCATCTCCAGTCATCTTGATGGATATCTGGTCACTGGATTCAGATGACTGTGGAGGAGAAGTGAGACTGGTGACCTGCATAGCCCTCATTCACTCAAAACAAAGTGAAGTGCAAGTCATGTCATCATTTCTCTGATGGCATGGTCTTCTTCAGCAAAGAAGGACAAGCACAAATGTCTTAAAGCATACTGTTCATAAGTGATGGAAAATGAAGGGAAATATGGAATAGGAATAGGGTGGGAAAAGAAAGTTAGTTGGTCTTTGAAATAATATTGTAATCTAATTTAAAACTAATATGTCACCTGGAGCATCATGAGTCATTTCATAGTTTGCCAGAATCAACCTGTGATGGTAGTCAGGGGCAAGTATAAAATTCTTTAAGTTATTTGGAGTTTCACAGAGAGCATTTCTTCAGTCAGAGCATATATTTAGAAATACAAGTCGCCTTAGAGGTCACCTAATTCCAACCCCTCAAGGAAACTGAGGCAGAGAGGTGAAGACATAGCCAGTGGATTTTTTTCTTTCAGATTACTATATTACATACAAATGCATTAACTGGAAAAGATATGGATTGGCCAGATTAAGTTATTATATACTTGGGTCAAAAAGATCCTCTAAACTTAATAGGGGGAATTTAGATGGCACAGTAGATAGAATGCCAGGCCTGAAGTCAGGAAGATTCTTCTTCCTGAGTTCAAATCTGGCCTCAGATACTTTACCAGCTGTGCGACCCTGGGCACTTTATTTTGTTAGCCTCTTACCTCATCTATAAAATGAGCTGGAGAAGAAAATGGCAAACTGCTCCACTACCTTAGGTGGTACAGTGGACAGAGTGCCAGTCCTAGAGTCAGAAAGACTCATCTTCCTGAATCCAAATCTGGCCTCAAAATATTTACCAGCTGTGTGACCCTGGCCAAGTCACTTAACCCTGTTTATCTCAGTTCCTTATTTGTGAAGTGAGCTGGAGAAGAAAATCACAAACTACTCCATTATGTATGAAAAAACAAAAAACCTAAATAGGGTCACAAAGAGTTGGACATGATTGAATAACAACAAAAGATTTAATTGGGAAAAAAAGACCTAAATATTTGTGCAGCAGGGCTTCTGCAATAACAACAACATAGCACTTTTGGCCACTGAACCTAGATTTAGCCTAAATGTTATTTTAACAACTTCTATTTCTCAAGAACTAACTTTATTGTCTTCCCTCCTTCTTTCAAGTTTTTCTCTTTATCTCTACAGTTACATTTTAATAAAAGAAAAACCCCTCACCACAAGACTTCCAGTAAAGTCTCAAAAAGACACAACTCAGGTGGCTTTTAACCTGGAATCACTCTCTTTTCCTTCTTTTTTTTTTTTTCAGTTATGTAGTCATGGCTATTCATTTTTCCCCAAAGCCATCATTTACAATTCAGTTTCAAATAGCCTGTATCAAGGGCTCTCAATCTCTTTCAGCGATGCAGTTTTTCCTCCCTCTTTCTGTAACTCAGTTACCCAACTGAATTACAGTTTTCCCCTGAACCCGAACAACATGGACTCCAATACAGAGAGAAAACACCCTGCAGTGATCATGGGGATTATAGTTCACAGGAACTTCAGCCACCTCATGATCTTCTACTTCCTCTGTTGGAGTACAGAGTACTCTCTAGAGTACAGATGATATTGTAGGTCCCATTAGACCAAATATTGGAATTGCTCACTTAATTACTATGCATTTATGTACTTAGAATTATTGGTAAAGATTATAATTTCATTATACAATAATCCTTTTTTATATATTATCATGTTCATTATGCAGTAGCTTGCTCGCTCTCTCTCTCTCAAAGCCAAGATGGTAAAGGAGGAGGGACTGGATAACCCAGTACCCCCTAAGAACTCTTTGACAAAGACATAGAAAATGCACCAGATGGAAGACTGATTAGTAAAATCCAAGGGAAGAAATCACAGTAAGTCATTTCTACAGGCCAGATGAACATAGGGAGAAAGAGAAAGATTATAGACACTAGAGACTGGGTCCAGTCAGAAAAGAACCATGCCTTGCAGTATGGGGATGAAACAAGAGTCATCAACTATAAACTAGGATAAAGAAAGGTCCCACATATGCCTCAATGGTTATATCTCCCTGATGCTGTGCAGAAGTCAGGAAAAGGTGTCAACTGACAACTCTGTCATTTATACACTAGAACTGGGTCACAAATTCAGTGAAAATTAAGGAGGAGATTTGCATAGGGAGTAGAGGAGCCATCTTAGGGAATTGTACTGGTTTCCGGTGTGGGGAGGACCAGCTATAAGAGATGGAACAGGCCTGACATTGTGTCCTTAGCAAGGCTTAGGAACAGAACCAAGTAGGAGCTGTGTAGCTCAACTCTCAGGAGGGTAGTGTGGCCTTAGATACAGCCCCTAACTTAGGCTGAGGCCTCCAGTGGAATAGCTAGAGCAGGAAGTTCTGACAAAAGTGCATATTGAGATTTGTCACTCTAAATCTGTATAGCACCTTCCAGTTAGCTGCCTGTGTTAAGATCTGACAACAATATACTGGAGTACCAACCAGTTCAAGCTCACAGTTTTGTTGCTCAGTCTCAATCTCAGGCCAGGAGTTTGTAAAACTCAGACCAAGAAAGTGGCATTCAAACTTTGCCCTTAACTGGATTACTTTGAGTATGATGAAACTATGCAGGTTCTTAGCCTAAGCTGTGAAATCCCTGAAAAACACAAAATTCAATACTCAAAGAAAGCAGCAGGCACAACTAAAGAGAATACAGAAAAGGACCAAGCATAGCCTACCTGGGGTAGGTCACATGTGGCCTTCTAGGTCCTTAGGTGCAGCCTTTAGACTAAGTCCATGTTTTACAGAACAAATGCTTTTAATAGGGGGATTTGTTCTGTGAAGATTGGATTCAACACACTTTAGGACATAGAGAGCTACATGTGACTTTGAGGCCACAGGTTCCCCACCCCTGAGCCATTCTCTAAAGAACTGTACAAAGCTTAGCCCTTACACAAAATCTAAAGTCAAGGAGCAAGACTGGAAGAATAAGTGTACAAATAAAAACAAAAAAGAACTCTATGATAAAGAACAATTATGGTAATAGGGATATCCAAAAACTCAGTAGAAAAGAATACATCCAAAACATTTACAAGCAAAGCTTCAAAGAAAAACCCAGTCTGCACACAAGATCAGCTAGACTTCCTGGAAGAAAGGAAGCGAAAGTATCTTCTTTTAAAGAGTTTTAAATTATTTTATAAATGAAATGAAATCATAAGAGGAAAGAAATATAAAATAATTGAGAGCTATGAAGAAAGACTTGAAAAAGAATTAATAGCTTAAGACAAGTGTTGCAAAACCTTATCCAAATAACAAACTTCTTGAAAATCAGAATGGACCCAATAGAAGATGACTCCAGAAGACAGGACAAAAAAGTCAAAAGACAAGAAAAAATTCAGAAACAACTGATCTAAGAAATAAGTCAAGGAGAGACCATTTAAGAATCACTGGACTACCTGAAAGCCAGGATAAAAAAAAAGAACCTAGACATCTAATTTCAAAAAAACATGAAAAAAATCTTTCCACATCTCTTAGAAGGAAAATACCAGATAAAAATACAAAGAATCAACCTGTCACCTCCTAAATCCCCAAAATGAAAACAATGAACCTTTAATAAAACAGATGACTTCCAAGTAGAACCTTTGAAATATAAACTCAAGAATCAAGAGAAATATAAAAAGGTAATTTAAAATAAAGAGGTAAAAGTGTGAGCAATGACAAGGGACTGAATAAGAAAAAAAGTATCGACATTCTAATGGAGGAGGTGAGTAAAAAATGTCCTCTCAAAATCCTAATATCACTAGGGGTCATGGAGGAAGTCAAATAAGACATAGGGCTTGGATCATTTTTGTTATATTTTACTGATTTTAAAAGAATAGGAAAGGTTAGGAAAAAGGAAAGGATGGAAATGGAAAGTAGAGGAAGGTTAAGGGACATGTCACATAAACAGAGTATATAAGTAGGAAACTATAGAGGCAAGGAGGAAGGTATGGGAGAGTTGGCAACACTTAAATCTCACTTTCATCTGAGCTGATAAAAGGAAGAATACACATACACAAATAGCTGGGTGCAGAAATACATTTCACTCAACAGAGAAACAAAAAGGGTAAGAGGAATGAAAGAGGGTAGAATAAAGGACAGATTAGTCACAAATAAAACAAACTCTAACCATAGCATGTGAATCATGAAAAGAGATTTAAAAGAAAAAAAAGAAGGGGTAAGAACCTGTGACAGGGCTCTGGGTGAAAGGGGCACACAAGCAGAAGCAGATTACAGTAAACCTAGAGCACTAGTGATAAATACATTTCTTCATTTTAGAAAGGGGAAAGTGAGAAACAGAATGAAGGTAAAGCATGAGACAGGATGGATGGAAAACATAACTAATGATCGTTACTGTGAATGTGAATGTGGAGAACTCACCCATAAAATGAAAGAGAGTAACAGAAATTATTAGAAAGTGTAATCCAGCAATATTTTAACAAAAAAAAACTTCAAACATAAATATTCACATGGAATAAAAATAATGGGACAGAACAGAATCCATTAGGCTTCAAATGAAGGGAAAAAAAGGCAACGATAAGGATCATTTTCTTAGCTATGACAATAGGAAAAAAAAACTTTATTTAAAGGGATAAACTGGGAAACTGCACTATGCTGAGAGAAAACATGGATGATGAATTAATATCAATACTAAACATTTATGTGCCAAATGACACAGCATTTAAATTCTTAAAGGAAAAGTTAAATGAGGGAAGATAAGATATAAAATTATAACAGTGGGGCAGGGGGAATCAGATTAACTCTTTCAGACACAGACAAACCACAAAAAAAAGTTAAGAACTTGAATAGAATTTTAGAAAAGTTAATTATAACAGACCTCTGGTAATTATTGAATGAAAATAAAAATAAGTGTACATCTATCACAGCTTTTAGAAAAAAAATTCATATTTATTAGAGCCTAAAAATATCACAGACAAATACAGAAGAGGAAAAATATTTAACCCATCTTTTACACACCACAGTGCAATAAAATTTTATTCAACAAAGGGCTACTAAGGAAACAATTAAAATTAATTAGAGACTAAATAACAATCCCAAAGAATATATGAGTCAAAGAACTAATCACAGAAATGTTAGATAACATCATTAAAGAGCACTGCAACAAGGAGAAAACATACCACCATTTTCAAAATTTCCTTAGGGGGAACTATATATTTATAAAAATTTTCTCTAATGAAAGAAAGAACAGATCAGTGAATTGAGCATGCAATGGAAAAAATAAAATAAAATAGAAAAGCAACAAACTGAAAAACCCCAATTAAATACCAAAATAGAAATTTTGAAGATTAAAAAAGACATTTAAAGTTAAAAGCAAAAAAACCCCATTGAATTAATAATAAAACTAGTTTTTTAAAAAAAAAACCGTTCAAATAAGCCATTATCCAACTTGATTTTTAATAGACAAAATATACCCCTCTACAGCAACAATGTGTAATCATTTTTGGAGTTCAGCCTTATTGTAATATTATGACTGAAGTCTAAAATATCCCAGGAATACCAGCCCCAAATAGATTGGGAAAGGAGAAGCAGAAACAACAGCTAGTGCAAGTTGGAGGTTCTTTCTTCCAGCTATATCTGGATAACAAGACTAGACAGGCTCCATAGGATATGTTTTATGGAAATTTTAAGAAAGACATGAGTTGAGTCTGGCAAGTTAAAAAGAAAAGTAGTAATATAAACTGAAATTTTCAGTAACAAACTTGGTTACTTCTCATCTCTTTAGGAATCATTTTTCAACCCACTAGTGGTGTGGCTTTATTACAAAATCCTCATGGAATGCAATTCAGATCACTATTCAGTTTAGAAGAAAAGGAGAGTGGCAAGAAAAATGTCAGTTGTTAACATATAACATTCCTTTAAAGTAATTAATCTCTTGTACTCTGTTTCCTTCAATCAAATCCCACTTATAATGGGTGAATGTTAGTGCAACTGTGTATCACACACAGTTCTGGGTGTGTGATGCACATAATTAATGCAATGAAGAGAATTCCTTGCCTCACAGAGGGAGGGCCATGAGACACCTACCTAGTAAAGAAAAAGAACCCAAAGGTGAAATATACCTCTCTGTCACTCCTATCACTTTGCTTTTTTACTTTTTCTCTCTTTACTTTCCATTCTGTATTATAGGGGATGGTTGTCTGGGTAGAGAGATAGATTGGGGATTGAAAGCAATACATTTTTAAATGTTGAGTTATTGATCTTACTGAACTCAGAGCTTCCAGTGACTGAGTATTCATTAGACATTCTTAAGTAGATCATTTGGTTTATTTCCTCAGTTTTGTTACCTAATTTGGATTACATGCTATTCCCTGTGTACAATGACAGTACTGAGAGATATCTCTGTCGATTAAGGCAGCTTTGAGCAATGTAATGGTGATTGTACTTCTGCCTAAAAGCCCATGGATCTGGGTTGACTGGTGCTTAGGTGCCAGCACATAGGAGGCTCTTGCTTATTTATTGATTGGTGTATGTTTATGACACTTTGAAAACCAAGTTCTTGACCTAGTAGAGCTAGATCTAGATTAACATACCACATCTAGTAGAGCTAGATCTAGATTAACATACTAGATCTAGTATATTAATGTACCTTATGTTTAGGTTGTGAATTGTACACCTTGAACCTGCATAAGAAGATTCCTCTGATAACATACTAAGCCTGAACACAGAAATCATTTTTTGAAATGTAATATCTCTAATTTTCTCCAAGTCTGCTAAAAAAATATCACATTTCACTACAAGATAAAGACTTGCCAAATATCCTTGGCAATACAAAGCTCCATTTTTGAAATATGCAAGCAACCAAAAACATATGAAAACCGAATGTTCCCCAGGAAGAACTTAACAGAATTTATTTAAGGGACAAAACCAACTCATTTGTGAGAGAGAAAAAAACAAATGTATCCAAATGTATAACCAAATGTATCTCCAGGCAAAAGCTATTTCTTTTAAATTTCATGGCAAGATCCCATTTCCACTCCACCCCAACCCACCTCACTTGCCTGCCTTGGAAATACAGTCAGTATGGGATCTCAGAAAACAATGACGTAACCTTAGTTGTAATGGTCCAAGTCTACAGTTTTTGCTCACAATTACAGACTCTCAGAGACATTCATGTACTCCACATCTGTGTCTGGGAGGGGTGAGGGGAAGAAGAATCTCTCTTTCAATTGATCTGCCCTTTGTCACTGTCACAGATATGTTTTCCTTGTTTTGACAGGTAGTTGTAATTCTATTAGCAGCCCATCGACTTCCCTGTGAAATCGATCTGTGTTGGGTTGGCTGGGTCTTCTTAACCTGGCTGATTTATTGCTTCTGCATGTTAGAGAGAGAGAGACACAGAGACAGAGAGAGAGAAAGAGACAGAGAGAGAGAGAGAGAGACAGACACAGAGACAGAGAGAGAGAGAAACAGAGAGAGAGATAGAAAGGGTGAGTTGAGAGGGGAGTGAAGGAGGGTTCGGGGAGAAGTACTTCTACCACCACTGTGAACAAAGTACCTAAACGATGTTTGAAAATGAATAATTTTTAGCCTCGCTGTGGGTTGTCTCAGTGGTGGATGAGCTGTGACCTTTCGTTGGCAGCTTCACTGAGATGCCTGCTGATGCTGGCAGGTATAAATGATCATCAATTTCCCTTATTAATTTACCTTGCTGTCTCATGTATAAACTAGGAGATCTTGTTCACCCTAAATGTCCTCGTAGTCAATCTACTGCATTTGCTTAATTTCACTCTTTTACATAGTGTTTTCCAGCCACCTGAATGAGAAAAAATATTGCAGAACAGATTCCCAGGCTCTGCTCTCTTGCATATTGAAAGTGGGGCACTAAAGCCAATTTACAGGAGACAGCATTTTACCAGAGGTCAGGGAAGGAGGTTATCACAATATTTTGCTTACGGAACAACAACAGGAAAAATGTAATGAACACCCTGGTCTCAAAGCACTGTCCCAAAACTTATAATGGAATCCAGCAATACTAAATTAAAATAGCATATGTTTTTATTGTGTAACCTGATAATAAGAAAGCTTTTCTAGGAAGTGAAAAGGACAACTTTCACAAAATGGCAATATAGTTTTTAATAATGAATTTCTAAATATTTCAGGCTTAACCTCATATATAAAAGTGCATTTTATGCACAATATTAATGTCTCATGAATTCTATTTGTAACTTCAACTTTGAATGATGTAAGGCAGAGTTTAATTATAAACAAGTCTATCCTGAAGCAAAATTGTGAAATGGGTTATCTTTAGTTTTTGATGTATTCCCATGACTCCTCTATCTATCTAGCCCTAGTCTCTCTCCTGACTCCAGGCTGAACTACCTATTGGAAATTTCTAACTACATGTCCCATAGGGATCTTAAACACAACATGTCCAAAATAGAACTCATTATTTTCTCTCCCCCCAAGAAAATAAAGCATTCCCCTTCTGAATGTCCCTATTTTTGTCAAGGGCAGTATTGTCCTTCTAGTCTGTCACATTTAAAACCTCAGTATCATCCTCAACTCTTTATCCACATTCACCCCCACATCTAATAATCTCATCATTTCTACCAAATCTCATTGTTTCCCACTCCACCTTTCTTACATCTGTCCCTTCTCCCCACCCACATAGCCACCATTCTCGTTCAAGCCCTTATCACCTCTTCTACTGGCAATAGCCTCTTCCCCACTGCAATCCATCCTCAATACAAGCTGCCAGAGGGATTAAAACTAACGCATAGGTCTAACCATGTGACTGCTTCTCAATAAATTCAAATGGCTCCCTCTTACCTCTGGGATAAACTCCTCTGGTTGGCATTTAAACTCCTTCACAACCTGGCCCCAGGATACTTTTTCTCCATTCTTATTATATACTACTCTTTTTCTTCTTCCTCGTAGTCCAGTAAAACTGGTCTTC
>JAQQSK010008842.1:0-13334 GCA_028658325.1 Potorous gilbertii
AAGGGAAGGGAGGGATGATAGAAGAGAGGGCATATTGGTGATATGGGTAATTAGAATGTGCAGTGTATCTGGGAGGGGGGAGGGGACAAATGGGGAGAAAATTTTGGAACCCAAAATCTTGTGAAAATGAATGTGAAAAGTTAAATAAATGTATTTAAAAATAAAAATAAAAAAAAATGAACTGGAGAAGGAAATGGCAAATTTCTTTAGTATTTTTGCCAAGAAACCTCCAGAGAGGGTCACAAAGAGTTGTATACAACTGGAGAACAACAACAAAATTTGAAAATGTATACACACATATAGATAGATACACATATATACATATATATAATGTTATATATATATGTATGTATATGTATGTACGTATACCATTTCTACTAGGTTGTTACTTAAAACAGAAAAGAGAAAAAATTGGCAATATTATACTTTGCGACTATAAATTCAAGTGAAGTAGTCCACTGAACTTTTAAAAAAAAGAAAAAGAAAAGCTCCTAAAAATATATATCAACACATAAGTACCTCCCGTAAATGCAGGGAAATTAATTTGTTGTCTACTGGATACAGTGAATCTAAGAATCAGAAAGATCTGGTTTTAGGTCCTATCTCTGACACATCTTGGGTGTATGTATTTAGTTAGGTCATAGAACTTCTTAGTGCTCTACAAAACTCACTAAAACTATGCTTTACAGAGACGGTGCTGACTTGCATAGAAAGGAGAGTTTTCACCAATGAAATGAAAGCTCCAGTCCCCTATTTCTATTGTAGTTGTTACATACAGATCGATGTAGGGGTTTTTGAAGCCTTGTAGAGAATTTAGCATAAGTGGGTTATATATGTCATGTACTTTATGATAAGACATGATATGAACTTCATTCAGGTTGGCACTTTGTTCAAATTCCAGAGCTTGTAAGTGATGATTTTAGTCTATTAAGATAATAGACTTAAGGTGACATTTCCCCACCCCTTTTTTTTGACAATATTTGTGCATCCCTGAAAGTTTTGCTATTGTACTCTTATGACTATTATTTCCCTAATCCTCAATTTTGAAACATTAAACTCTATTGGAAGGTTCTAAAGAATCAAGTCTCATAGTACGAAAAATAGTAGTCTTAAATTACTAAGGCTTTCACAAGAAGGGGATAAGTAATCTTTATAATAGACAAACCTTGAAAGCCAGGGAGATATATAAATGAAAAACAATAGTATTCTTCATGTCGAAAGAAAAAAGTGACCCTGGAGGAAGTCTCCAGTGTTTTCTGAGGCTATGTGCATATTTGAAATTACTTTCTCTAAGTGACTGTAACAGCAAAAGGTTTTTCATTTACTTGCCTATGGTCATTATAAATGAAAGAATTCTGTTTGCTGGGGTCCAGAGGTTTTTGTATAAATAATTTACTTTATCTGGTTTTTACTATATTTTTAGTGGGACCATTAAAGTATTTCATGAAAAGGGCTTTCTCATAATTTTAGACATTTTAAAATTCTTTAAATACACATACTGTTAGGCATCTAATATTAAATACTTGGCTTTCACTACAGTTCATACCTTTGTGAGTCTTGCTTCTACACTCTGGTAGCATTCTCCTTCTTTTCATTCTTATTCCATATAACGTCTTTGGAAAACAAAAAAAAAATTCCTTATATAGATTCTGATATGCATTGGTAATATGAGTTTACTTGTATTTTGTCTGCATCTTTTTTTGTCTTCTAAAATATCTGTGATGCAACATTTCCTAAGTAAGGACCAATGTGCAAAAAAAGAAAAAAAAATAACAAGCAACCCTCCTCCCCCATTTTGGCCCCTTTACTTTTAAACTAGATGCAAACACAAATCAGATTGAAATGTTCCTTCAATAAAATGAGCAATTTGGAGTTACTAAGGTATACACATCATTCCTAAGCAATCCCCTTTCTTTTGGTAAAAGGCTGAGTTTTCTATCAAAACTCCATGAGCCTCATGAAAATGCTTTGCTCTGTACAGAGAAAATTCTGATTTCATGCTTGGAAGCACTTCATCAAGTATTTATAAACACAAAATGGTTATCCTAATACACACATAGTCCAGCACACACATAAATTCCTAACAGTTCTTTTGGTGGGCAAGCACATGCTAAGCTGATTCAAATATTTCTTCCAAGTATATGCACCTTTGGCAAAGAAGCATATTTTCAGCACCTAGAATAGCACCAATAAAAAATCTCAGAGTCTCAGAACATTTGATCATAAGATCAGAGATTCATGGGTTCATAGATGTTCATGCAGTTTATCTACTTGTGAAACAAAATTATTAGATTCTCAAATTTAAAGATAAATCCTGTAAGACCCTTAAAGTTCACTAAACTGCTATATTTATAAGCTATTAACTCCTAATGAAAACAGAGTAGTCTCTTGCAAATTCTAACAGAAGCTATGAGTTATCAGAAGTCAGTAAGCACTTTATATACATGACAAAATGAATTTACTTTGGTCTTAAGAATGTACTGTTCTTTTATTCTTGATCTGTAAGTCATTTAAAGTGTATGCTACAAAGTCTTATGATCTGATATCACAAATATCATTTCTATTTGTTTTCACTTTCCATTTGATAAACACCATTTTCAAAATTATAAAATGCAAAACCCTAAACTAGGATGTAATATAGAAATTTCTAGAATTCACCATAAAGATTTTTCATAAGCATATGTAAGATCCAGACTCATTTTGTCAAACTGATATGGTTGTTGTTAGATAATCATCTCTGTCATAAACTGTCTTGCAAAAGCTGTTCGAATATTATTTTAAATTACTGTTGCCCAATAAAGTAAATAACTAAATACAGTGTAGTGTGAATCAGTTTATTTGTTCTGACACTGTCCCAATGCTCTTGTGGGCAGTTATGTGGTGGGGTGGACAGAGCACCAGTGCAGGAGTCAGGAGAGTCTGAGTTCAAATTTCACCTTAGACACCTGGCACTCATTAGCTGTGTGACCTTGGGCAACTCACTTAACCCCAGTTGCCTCATCCTGGGTCATCTCTAGTCATCTTGATGAATATCTGGTCACTGGGTTCAGATGTCTCTGGAGGAGAAGTGAGACTGGTGACCTGCACAGCCCTCCCTCACTCAAAACAAAATTGAGTGCAAGTCATGTCATTACTTCAAGATGATGTTCTTGGGCAATGAAGGACGAACACACACAATCCCAATACTCTCATATTACATATAAGGAAACTAAAGATTAATGAGATGAAGTGACTTGCTTAAAAATCCACAAGTAGCAATAGAACCAAAATTAATGTACATAAGGAAAAATATTGAGGATACACAGGTGAATTTTATTGAAGAAATTATTTAACAATGATCTCATTTTATTTATTGACTTTCCTAGTACCAACTCTTCACGACAGGGCTAATATAGCCAGTTTTGGGTCACATCAATAATTCAAACCAAGATATCAACTAATAAGCTAGTCATCAATCCAGTAAACAAGTGGAAAGAGAAATTAAAGTTAAATATTAACAACAAAGATTTCAAAACTGATTTTATTTTATAGATATGAGAACAGGGGAAGGATTGATATTTTCCTTAGACTGGGAGGATTGTATACCATCTATGACTTGATATATAAAACCTAAGAGGTCATATAGAATTTAGCTAACTTGCTTAGAGTCACAAAGCTAACGTCAAGCAGGATTCAGATTATTGTCTTTCTGACTTTGTACTCTATCCACTATGCTATCTAACAAATCTCATGTCTTAAAATATGTTTTAATACACATTTATCTAGAATGATCTGGAAAGGTACATATTTCATTTATTACTAAGGATAATAAGTTGTTTCTGTTTTTGCTGCACTGCATTTTAATCTCTAATCAAATGTGTTCTAGTTTATATCGTTATGGCAATGTCTCCAAGGCCTACATAATCAAATACTCACATGAGGCACATATGTCCAGAGATGGAGGCAGTCTCTAACTTCTTCTTTTGAATAGGAGATGTAGTGTTAACTCTAATTCTTTGCTTTTGATCTCTGATTCCAGGTCTTTCAATATTCTTGTTTTGGAGTTTCTTGGTAGGGTGGCCAATTCTGAGGCATATTTAAAATTCAGATAAAGATAGCTAATAAGCTATTCATCAAGTCAGTAGACAAATGAATAGAGTAATTGAAGTTAAAGCTTAATAATAAGGGTTTCAATAATAATTATGGTTCCTTTAAAAATGTGTATTATAACGAACACATGGGAAAATAAGAAAGGATGCAGTATAGTAGATAATAGGTCCATTTGTGAATCAGAAAGAATTGGATCCAGGTGCCAAATATCAGTCAGTTTGTCAGTCAATAAGCATTTATTAATTAACCACTATGTACCAAGCACTGCACTAAAGATTGGTGACACAGAAGAGGCAAAAGACAGACCCTGCTTTTAAGGAGCTCACAATCTAATTGGAGAGAAGACAAGAGAGAAAAAGTACAAATAAGCCTATGTGCAGAATAAATAGGAAATAATTAAAAGAAAAAAGGCACTAGTATTAAGATAAATGGGAAAAAATTTACTCTAGAAGATGGGATTTTAGTCAGGACTTAAATGGTATCAGGTCCTGGGATGGGGGGGTGGTATACCCAAGATGACACAGTGAGAGAAGCACTCAGCCAAGACTTTCCAACACTATTGACAAACAACTTCAAAATAATACCTTAGATCAAAATTTAAAGTTGCAGAGCAAACAAAAGATTGAGGTAAGGCATTATTCCAGATCAAGGTAACTAAGGTGATTGGAAGGAGAGATCTCTGACATGGAGGAGGAAGTTGGTAGGGAGTTCACAATGATGCAACACCAGTGGTGGAACTAGATGGTAGAGAGAAAAGCAGCAGCAGCAATTTCTGGAGCTCTCAAGCCAGTGATGATGAGAACAGTCAACTGATCAGGAAAAGATTGCAGGGGACCCTGGTGCTAGCACTGGCTGCAGTACTGGAAACTGTTTAGCAACTCCATTGCCTGCAATAGGTCATAGTTTAAGGGGAAAATGGAACACTTTAGTCCAGTGGGACCATGGGCCTTGAGGAGCAGTATCACTTTAGGCCACAGGGTTTCAGGAACATTGAAGAACAGTATTGCTTGTAATCACAAGGGAGAAGGGACCATGAAGAGCAGTATTATTTCTAGTCCTCTTAAGACAGCAATGATCTGAATAAGCTGTATCAATTGAAATCCTCAGAGATAAAAGGTTCTTTCTGGTAAGAATCATATTGAAGTTCAGAGGAGAGACCACATTTTTCTCCAGTCACATTAACATGGATGCATTGAAAATTTCCAAACTTGTAGAACTAGCTCTGAAACAATATTACACAAAAATCTGAAGCCTGGGGTGGTTTCTGTCCACCTCCACTACCCTGGGAATAGAGCCAAACTTTAAGATAAATTTGAAGTTAAAAAAGGAGACCAGAAAAAAAATGAGGAAAAAAACAACAACAACAAAAAGAACCAGACCATAAACATTTACTACAGTGACAAGGAAGATTAAGACACAAACTTAGAGGAAGACAACAAATTAAAAACAGCTACAAGAAAATCCTCAAAATAAAGTGAATTTCACACAAATTCAACAAGAATTTCTGTAAGATTTTTTTCCCAAACTCAAATAGGAGTTATAGAAGGAAAAGTAGGTGAAGAAATAAGAATGGGTAAGAAACTTTGTGAAAAAGACAATTAACAGTTTGATAAAAGAGTCACAGAACATGTTCAAGAAAAAAATCTTAAAATATAATTGGTAGAGTTAGAAACATTCATTGATAAAAAGTATTTTTTGGAAATTAGAATTGGGCAGTTAGAAGATAATGACTTCATGAAACATCAAGAATAATTAGATAAAGCCAAAAGAATAAAAAATAGATGAAAATGGGAAGCATTTCGTTGAAAAAAATCTCATTTGGAAAATAGATTAATAAAAGACAATTTGACAATTTAAAAATGACTGTGCTAGCTGAAAACTTCAACTAAAGATAGAGCCTAGCACAACATTTTAAGAAGTTATAAAGGAAAACTGCCCTGATGTCCTAATACCAGAAGGTAAAAGAGAAATTGGATGAATTCACTAACCATGCTTGAAAGACAACTCAAAATAAAAACTTCTAGGAGTACTGTATCCTAATTTCAGACCTTTCAGATAAAAGAGAAAATATTTGAAAGAGTCAGAAAAAATTCCTTCAAATACTGTGAAGCCAGTTAGAGCCAGTTAGATTTAGCATCTATGACATTAAATTAATGCAATATTCTAGAAGGTAAAATATCTAGGATTACAACAAAAAATAACCTATCCAATAAAACTGAGTATGATCCTTGAAGGGAAAAAATGGATACTTAATGACAAAGAAATCTTTCAAGCATTTCTGATGAGATGCTCGCTTTTTGATATGAATGATATGAATGAAAAATATCACTTTCAAGTACAAAACTCAAGAGAAGGATAAAAAAGGTAAACATGAAAGAGAAACTGTAAGAGATTCAATAAAGCTTTGTTGTTTATATTGCTATATAGGAAGATGACACAAGTAACTTCTCATAAAGTTGTCATTAATAGGGGAATTCAAAGTAATCTACATAAACAGAAGGTGTGACATTCACTAAAGTGTTGTTGAAGCATAGATTAAAAAATAATTTGTAACTCAACAGTCTGGTACCAAAGAATGAGTGGCTCAAATAGCAAATCATAGAAATTATTAATAATTTCATTAAAGGGAATGAAACCACATACCAAAATTAATGATATGTTGCAAAAGAATTTTTAAAATGTTATTTGCTTACTTCAAATATTCTTCTCAACAATATTAAGTTCCAAATTTTCTCACTCCTTCCCACTCCTCTCAGAGTCAATATTGAAGTAAGCAAAGTGATATCAATTAATTATACATATGAAATCAAGCAAAGCATATTTCAACATTAGCTTTATCAAAAAAGCAAGAAAATAAATAAAGAAAATTATGCTTTATTTCCTCTAACTGGAGGTGGATAACATTTTTATTATGAATTTTAGAAATTATCTTGTATCATTTCAATGATCAGAGTAGCCAAGTCTTTTTTGTACTTGATCATCACTGCAACATTGCTGTTGCCATACGTTATGGTCTCCCAGGTGTTTTCAGTACATGCTGTATCAGTTTATAATGTTTTACATTTCTATGTTGTTGTTGTTTTCTGAAACCATCCCTCTTGCTATTTCTTATAGCACAACAGCACTTCATCATAATGAGATGCCACAACTTTTAAAGTAATATGTTGTTACTTGTTTCATTGAATTTTTCCCAGTTTTGTGTGAAAATATTTAACGATCAGTTAAAAAAATGAGTTTCCATATCTGTTTCCCCTACCCCTTCTCCTTTTCCATGAGAAAATGAGCAACTTGACTTAATTTATAGATGTGAGGTGCATATATGTATATAAGTGTGTGTCTGTCTATGTACATTAGCCATATTGTAAAAGTACAAATACATAAAAATCCAAGAAAAATAAAATTACCAAAAATGTATAATTCAGTCTGCATTCAAAGCTCATCTATTCTCACTACACAGAAAGATAGCTTCTTTAACTATAGGTCCTTTGGGACTATCTTGCATCACTAACTTGATCACATACTTGATCTTTCTTATAAAATTTCTATTACTGTGTACAATGTTCTCCACGTTCAGCACGCTTCACTTTGCATAAGTTCATCCAAGTCTTCACAAGTTGTTTTTTTTTTCTGAAACCATTCTGCTTATAATTTCATATAACACAATAGTGTTCCATCACAATCAGATACCATAACTTACTCAACCATTCTTCAATTGACGGACATTCCCTCAATATTTTATTTCTTTGCTATCACAAAAAGAACTGCTGTAACTACTTTTGTACATATAGGTCCTTTTTCCCTTTTTATATCTTTGGGATGCAGAAATAATTATAGTATTGCTTATTCAAAGGGTATGCATCCTTGAATTTTGTGGTTAATAAAACACTAGTTCCCTATAGACTTATACTACTACATATTCTGTTCCTAAACTATTACAGTGATCCACCATTCTACTTCGTAGACAGTAGTAGATTGTTTTGCTGATTATCACTTCTTATTATAGTTTGAAATTTAGAACAGTTGGGCTACCTTTCTTAACACTTTTTTCATTGATTCTTTTAATATTCTTAACGTTTTTTTCCTTCCTAATCAATTTTGTTATTATACATTTTCTAGCTCAGAAAATAGTTGTTTGGTGGATTGATTGGTATGACACTGCATAAATAAAGTAACGTATTGTCATTTATAATAAAAATTGTCGTTTTTATTATATTGACTCATTCTAACCATGATCAATCTATATTTCTCCAGTTACTTAGATATGTCTTTATTTGTTTAAAAGTGTTTTGTAATTGTGTTCATATAATCCCTGGATTTGCCTTGGCAGGTAGAATCCCAAGTAGTTTATAATATCTGCAATAATTTAAAATCTAAGTTCTCACTCTATATTTTCCTGCAGTTGGTAGTATTTAAATATGCTGATGATTTATGTGGATTCTATTTATATTCCCCAACTTTGCAAAAGTTGTTAATTTTTGAACGAGTTTTTCTAAATATATCATCGTATTTGCAAAGAGTGATAATTTTGTTTCTATCTTGACTATTTTTATTCCTTCAGTTTATTTTCATTTTTCTCTTGATATGGCTAGCATTTCTTGTACAATATTGCAAAATAGTAGTTGAAATTTGCAATTGACATCCTTCTTCACTCCTGATATTATTGGGGAGATTTCAAATTTTTTTTTCCTATTACAGGTAGTAATTGCTATTGGTTTTATATAGCTTACTAACGATCATTTTCTTAAAGGCTCCATTGATTCCAAGTGTTCTTAAGAGGACTGGATGTTGTACTATATCGACGGATTTTTCTTTATCTGTTGATATAACTTTATGCTTTTATTATCATTATCGATATAGGCAATTATTCTGATAGTTTTCCTAATATTAAACCAACCCTGCTTCCTAGCATAAATCACATTTGGTCATAAGGTATGATCTTTATGACATATTGTTGTAATCTCCTTGCTAATATTTTATTTGAAAATTTTGTACCAATATTCAATAAGGAAATAGGTTGATAGTTTAGTTTCCTGTTTCTGCTGTCCCTGGTTTAGATGCCAAAAGCATATTTGTGTCATAAAAATATTTAGTAGGGATCCTTCTTCATTTTTCTTTTTTCCAAACAGTTGTTATAAAATTGGGTCCATTGTTCCTTCATCTTTTGGTAGAATTGACTTTAAAATACAACAGGTGGTGGGGATTTTTTTTTTCTGAGAGAGCTCATTGAAGACTTGTTCAATTTCTTTTTTTAAGGTGGGGTTATGTGAGTATTCTATTTCTTCTTATGTAAATATGGATAGAAAATTTTGGGGGAATTTGGGGAAAATTTTTGGGAAAATTTTCACTTATATTGTCAGTCTTATTGGTATATGTGTGCAAAATATTTTTAATAATTTATTTGATTTCAACTTTTTGATAATGCATTCTTTTTAACTTTTGATACTAGTAATTGCTTTTCTTCTTTCCTTTTAAAATTCAACTCAGTCAAGGGTTTATCTATTTTATTGATTTTATATAAAACTGGCTTCTAGTTTTGTTCATTTGTTCAACGATTCAATTTTTTTATTCAATTTTATTAATCTTTCTTGATTTTTATGATTTCCATTTTGATATTTAATTGAGAATATTTAACTTGGTTATTTTAGTTACATGTCCAATTTATTTAGTTACATGTCCAATCTGATTTTTCTCACTTTAATTGACGTATAAATATAGAGATATACATTTACTTCTAAGTAATGCTTTAAACGCATCACACAAATTTTGGAATGTCTTATTGTCATTCTCTTTAATAAATTATTCTTTCTATTCTTCGATCCATTCATGCTTTATGATTAGATTATTTATTTTTTCAATTAGCTTTTAATCTTTCTTTCCACAACCGTGCATTCAATATATATTTTTGCAGTCTAACTTAAAGAGGGTGAATTTAATATTTTTACTCTTATGCATTTGGTTGTCAGGTTTTAGGGTGAATTTGTGAAGGTGCCATGTATATTTAAGAAAAGGTATATCCCTTTCTCTTCCAGTTCAGTTCTCTGCTGAGGTCTATTATCATATTTAACTCTCCTGGGTTGTATTCAATTCCTTGAAATCTTTCATTTTTATTTTACAGTTAGAATTACCTGCCTTTAAAAGAGAAAGCTGAGATTGCTCAATACTATTTAATGTTTTACAAAACACTAAATAGTATAATTATAATTGCTGTATCACTCCTCGTGACCCTGAAACTATGACCCAGAACTGTGTATGGGAAATGCAAGAGGTTACTGTGCCAGCAAAGGCTCCCTTGCAATTTATTTATGACCAATTGTCTGACCTTTCTCCCCACCAATGTCGATGTACTGAAATTCAAATATTCTGGTGCATATGTTTCCGAGGCTCCCTGCTGGTGCAGTAGTAGAGCCTGTGCGGTGAAGTCTCTCCTTCCTTCCAGGGTGTTTTGTGATTTTTTATAAGTTCGGATTCGCTCCTATAAATAACGCTCTCGAACAAGTTCGGTTAAAAGTAAAAGTAAAATTTTATTCTCTAGAAGATACACGGGATAGAGGTGTTAGACTTACACAAAAGACAAGACAACACAATAGCTATTAATATCACTCTTAGTATAATAAGAAGATAGATAGGAAGAGAATACATCACCAATTCAAGGGAACCTCAAAACTCAAGCGGCTGGGAGCCCCGTTGCAGCCTCAATCAACTTGAATTGGGAAAAGATTTTTCTGGGCGAAGCGTCCTTCCCACGGATGAAGCTCAGAGGCTGCTAGAAATCAGGGTTTTTTTTATAGGGTATCCAAACAAAGAAGGCTTCGTGCCAATTGTAGTTATACAAGCTTTTTGGCAAAAAAAAGGGTTTCAACAGGTGTAGCTGAAGTTAATTTTAAGGATCATGTCCTTGTTGATGTATTCCATTGGTCTGAAGCTTGACGGTCTCCTTATCAATGTAGTATGTTTTAGGGAGGGGAGCCACCTCTCCCTAAACAAACGTATTCCAGGAATGGCTAATTCCCAGATATTATGCCAAGAACCTTCAGAAGTTCATGGAACGGACATCTCCAAGCACTGAACTTTTCAACTCTCTATATTTTAGGCCGATTTTATTGGAATGATCTTATATTCTTATAAGGAATTCTTAATTTCTTATTCACAGGGCCAATCACCACTCCAGGGAGACAGACTTTTCCTTCACACCTCCTAAGTTGCCTTGAATTTGGAAATTGTTTCATCTGACCTTTTGCTGCTTCTGCCACTCCAGAATTCAATGTGAATTTATTTTTATTTTTTAATTAATTTAGTTAAATTTATTTGTTTAATTTTTACCTTCATTTTCACAAGATTTTGGGTTCCAAAATTTTCTCCCCAATTCTCCCCTCCCCCTACCCGAATACACTGAGCATTCTAATTCCCCCATTACCAATCTGCCCTCTCTTCTACCATCCTTCCCTTCCCTTGTCCACACCTTCTCTTTTGTCCTGTATGGCCAGAAAACTTTCTACTCCCCATTACCTGTATTTCTTATTCGTAATAGCAAGAACAATACTCAGCAGTTCCTAAAGCTTTGAGTTCCAACTTCTCCCCATCTCTCCCTCCCCACCCATTCCCTTTGGGAAGGCAGGCAATTCAATATAGGCCATATCTGTGTAGTTTTGCAAGTGGCTTCCATAATAGTCTTGTTGTGTAAGACTGACTATATTTCCCTCGATCCTACCCTACCCCTCATTGCTCCTATTCTCTCTTTCGATCCTGTCCCTCCCCAAGAGGGCTGATTTCAAATTACTCCCTCCTCCCATTGTCCTCCCTTCTGTCATCACCCCTGCCCTGCTTATCCCCTTCTCCCCCACTTTCCTGTATTGTAAGATAGGTTTTCATAGGTTTTAAAAATGAGTGTGCATTTTATTCCTTCCTTTAGTCAAATGTGATTAGAATAAATTTCATGTTTTTCTCTCAGCTCCCTTCCTTTTCCCTCCACTAAAAAATCTCTTACCTGCCTATTCTATGAGAGATAATTTGCCCCATTTCATTTCTCCCTCGCTCCCTCCAATACATTTCTCTCTCAGTGCATAATTTCATTTTTTTAAATAATAAGAAGTATTTATTTATTTTTAATATAATTGTCACGAAATTTTTTGTTCCAAAATTTTCTACACATTTGTCCCCTCCCCGCACCCCAGTATACTGAGCATTCTAATTTCCCCTATCACCAATCTACCCTCTCTTCTACCATCCTTCCCTTCCTTGTCCCCATCTTCTCTTTTGTCCTGTAGGGCCAGATAACTTTCTATTCCCCATTACCTGTATTTCTTATTTCCTAGTAGCAAGAACAATACTCAACTGTTGTTTCTAGAGCTTTGATTTCTAAATTCTCCCCATCCCTCCCTCCGTACCCACTCCCTTTGGGAAGGCAGGCAATTCAATATAGGCCGTATTTGTGTAGTTTTGAAAATGAATTCCATAATAGTCATGTTGTGTAAGACTAACTACATTTCCCTTCATCCTATCCTGCCCCCCCATTGTTGCTATTCTCTCTTTTGATCCTGTACCTCCCCAGGAAGGTTGACTTCAAACTGCTCCCTCCTCCCATTGCCCTTCCTTCCATCATCCCCCCCACCCTGCTTATCTCCTTCTCCTCCACTTTCCTGTATTGTAAGATAGGTTTTCATACCAAAATGAGTGTGCATTTTATTCCCTCCTTTAGTCGACTGTGATGAGAGGAAACATCATGTTTCTTCTTTTTTCCTCAGCTCTCCTCTTTTTCCCTCCACTAAAAAGTCTCCTGCTTGCCTCTTCTATGACAGATAATTTACCCCATTCCATTTCACCTTCTCTCCTCCCACTACATTTTTCTCTCACAGTTTACCTTGATTTCATTTAAGATATGATCCCACCCTATTCAATTCACTCTATGCTCTCTGTCTCTTTGTGAGTCTGCATGGGTGTATGTATGTGTGTGTGTGCGCGCACGTGTGTACATGTGTGTATTTGTGTGTGTGTGTGTAATCTCACCAAGATACTACCCAGATACTGAAAAATTTCAGGAGTTACAAATATTGTCTTTCCATATAGAAATATAAACAGTTCAACTTTGGCAAGTCCCTTATGACTTCTCTTTGTTGTTTACTTTTTCATGCTTCTTCTCATTCTTGTGTTTGAAAGTCAAATTTTCTTTTCAGTTCTGGTCTTCTCATCAAGAATGCTTGAAAGTCCTCTATTTCATTGAAATATCATTTTCCCCCTGAAGTATTATA
>JAQQSK010008843.1:0-13334 GCA_028658325.1 Potorous gilbertii
GTTAGTACTGAAGTCTCCTGACTTCAAGCCAGCAAGGATTGGGAGTTGGTGGGTAAGAGGTGTCAGGCCCAGAGGAAGGCAAGAAAATGAAAAAGACTAAGAGAGAAACTGAGGCTTGCATCTAAGGGGTGACAACCTAGGGAAGCTCAGTGTCTTCACTCATTGGTCATTCCTGGGGTCACCTGCCTCCTATTCAGATTCCTCTGCCCCCTCCAAATCGAGGGGGTGGAATGGGAAGAAATATTGTCAGAGACAGAAACCCAGAAAGATCCCTGAGTCCAAGAGATATAGACAGAGCTCATCAGAGTGAGGAAGACCTAAAGAAGGAATCCTCTCAAGAGACATTGGCAGAGATATTGACAGAGACTGCAAGAAATGAAGGAATTTGTCAAAAGGCACAGGCCCCATTGAACTGGCACAGAGGCTGAGCTATGGATGCAGAGATACTAGCACTCAGTTATAATCAGGCACAGAGAACGAAATTCACTAACAGAAATACAGACTCCAGAGAAATCCCACAGAGACTCAGGCAGGGAAAAGAGGCCTCATCATGCTGGGAAAGACACTGGAAACAGAAGGGCTGGGGCCGAGTACACCTCTGATGCTTACTACCTATGTGACCTTGGACAAGCCACTCGTAGCCTCAGTTTCTTCATCTGTAAATTAGGGAGTTGGACTAGATGACTGGTCCCTTCCAATTGTGGGTATGGGATCCTGGGATAAAGTCACTTCACCTCCAGGAGCCTCAGTTTCCCCATCTATAAAACAGGAAAGCTTCTGAGGGCTCTTTTAGCTCTTGATCCCAAAGCCCAGGCTTGTTTCCATGTTAGCCACCCTACACTAGAGGTGCATTAGCTCCAAGAAGGCCTTCGAAGCTTGAACTCCACCAGCTCACTGCTAATGGAGCAGACCCAGATGCCCCACCCCTCTCCAGTCAGCCTCTAGTCTTCAGACACTCCTTAATACTTCCTATTCAAATTCCCCCAAAACCAAGTCTTATCAGTTGAGTCTTGCGCCTGTACCCACTTGCCATATTTTTGTTTTCCCTTCCCAGAATAGCCCCCCCAGAAATGCCCTCTCATTTACTTAGGCTAAATGGAAGTGAATGAAAGGCAACTCTTAAGTGACATGTCATATTGCTAAACATCAGGCACAGCTTCAGTAGCCCCAGCTGCCTTTAGTGGGGTCCAGCCTTACAATGGCCACCACTCTCCTATGTGGGGACAAAAGGCTCCCAAGGTCATTGGGTTGCTGAGTTCTCTCAAGAATCCTCAGCCTTAGAAAACAAAGATAGGCAGGATGGTGGGAGCCCCCTTCAACTGGCAATATCC
This sequence comes from Potorous gilbertii, assembly GCA_028658325.1. Classification (NCBI taxonomy): domain Eukaryota; kingdom Metazoa; phylum Chordata; class Mammalia; order Diprotodontia; family Potoroidae; genus Potorous; species Potorous gilbertii. The sequence goes on from JAQQSK010008843.1 coordinate 1,332, forward strand.
TTCCACTGTCAGTGGAGATTGACTTCAGTTCTTGGGAATGTCCTTTCTAGTTAATCAGGAAGCATTTATTAAGGTCCTACCATACAACAGGCAATGCAGATACTGGATTCTTGCCTGCTAAAATCAGTAGTTTGGTCCCTTAGGCTGCCTTAGGCAAGCCCTGCGACTCATGCCTCCTGATGGGAAGTCAATCCATTCCAAGAAGGGAGAGTGAGAATCTCCCATAACATCCTTTCTTTTGAAAGTCCTGTCCTTTATGCCTCATGCCTCCTGTAGTAACACCAGCTCCCCACTTCCATCTCCCATTGGTGCTTCAAGATCCAGAAAACAAAGGGAGAAGAGTCACTGGCAGGTGGTACAAGGAGCAGACATCTGCTGGCCGGCCCTCTCACCCAAAAGTTCATCCTTCCATAGTGGAGGATCCAACAAGGGTAAATTCTGTTCTGAATCTGATTCTCACTAACTGGGAGCAACTGGCTGCTGGGCAGGAGGAAATGATAGGAACCCTGGGAGGAGAGGGGAGTGATTACTCTGTCCTAGAGTTTATGAGAGAGGAAGAGAAAACTAGGAAGAGTCTGACACGCTTCCAAGATTTTAGGTAAGCAGATGCTAAAATGTTCAGAGGGTATCCAAAGGGGTATCCAAAGAACTAAACTGATTCAGCTGAGGATGGGAGACGCTCCATATAAAATCCTCAAGGTCCAAAGAGGATTGCAATGAGGAAGAAAGAAAGGGATTGTGTTGGAGACAAATAGATGAGATCAGTGTGAATGCTGAGGAAGCTCCTCCCCATTAGTGGGGAACTCCCTGAATTTCCCCAACTCTCCTAATTACTGTTCAAGGCACTGCCATACCCATGACCCAGGCATAGAAATTCTTTGTCATCTTCCATTCCTCATTCTTCCTCTACATTGCTCTGGCATCCCCTCCTCTCTCAAGCTAGTTCCTGATCTCATCTATTGATCTAATGCAATAGCTGCCTAATTGACCTGTCTGCCTCCAATTTCCCCTCTTCAGCTGCCTCTACAACTGCCAAAGGGATATCCCTTATGAACAGCTCTGCTCAGGAACCTCAACAGACTTTCTCTAGTCTCCTGAATCAACTATAAACTCTTATTTGACATTGAAAGTGTTCTACAACCCAGTTACAACAGATATTTCTAGCTTTGCTACCCATCACTCCCCTTTCACACCATGTCCCAGCCAAACTGGCCCCTTTGCTGCTCTCACATGGGCCAATCCACTTCCCACCACAGTGCCTTTGCATTGGCCATGTCCCATGCCTGATGTGTTCTCCTTTCTCCCTTCCACTTCTTGGAATCTTGTTTCCTTCAAAACTCAACTCAGTTCCCACTTTTGATGTGAATCCTTTCCTGATCTCTCCTTCTCCCCAAACTAGCAGTTTCCCCTGCAAATTAGCTTTTATGTATTTTTATTCATTTATATAGGTACATTTTGTCTCTTCCAGTGGAATGTAAATTTCTTGAGGAAAGTGTTTTCTTCCTTTTTCTGTGTCCAGCACCTAGCTGGATGGTAAAGTGTCTGGCACATAGCTGTCTGTTGATTGACAGAACTATCTAAATCCAGTCCTACCCACCCATCCTACCACAATCCACCCTTTGATAATTAACTTTTAGCAAAGTCATGTATTTTCAGAGACAGCAAAGAATAACTGGCCCAAATCCTTCCCTTCAGAAGTGGGACTCACTCTTCATGTACATGGGGTATGTCCAAATGGGCTCCTTACAGAGGGTTTTCAGGCATAAACTGGGTCATCACAAGTTAAGTGTGAGATACTGGGGACTCATCCCATATGAGCAGCCTAGATGGTGCCTGAGAGACACTGTTTTCCTGAGTACCTGAGTTCTATGAATGCAGTGCATTGTTCGGAGCAAGAAAATTAGTCCTAGATCAATCCATCAATCAACATTTATTAAGTGCCTTCTAGGTGTCTCCATGATTAGCACTGGAGATACAAAAGAGGCAAAAAGCTAGCCTCTACAGTCAGTGAACTTAGAATGTAATGCATGAAGGGTAGGGGTTACAAACATATCATTTTTACTGGGCTCACAGGAGTCAGGACACTGTAGGGGATAAGAAGTCCGTATACCCTCTACAGTCCTGTAGTCAGCACCAGGGCCTGTTCTGGGAACCCTGGCTTCTAATGAGGGAAAAACTAGACAACCTCTATTCTCACAACCTTTAATTCGTTAAATCCCAACCCTGGCCTTCCAGGGAAGCATCATGTAAAGCTTAAGTCATTTGTCATTTCTAGGGTTTTCCTAAGAAGGAAGTTAAAAAGGTATTCTGTGGACATATAAATTAGTTACAGTGCAGAGATTTATTAACAACCAACACAAGAAGGGCTGGATACAAGAATTCTCACCACAGCATGGTACCTGGGACAAAGAGATGCTTACTAAATGTTTATTGACTGCATTTTTGACAAAAACATAATTGAGAACTACTTTATCCTTATTGCCCCCTCTTCCTTCCCTCATAGTCAAAGGCTGGTCCCATTAATGGGTGCTTGGGTGCCTGTGCCTGGACCCCAATTCTAAAATCACATTTCTCTTTAAATATCACATTTCTCCCTAGCCTCAAAACACTATCCCAGGCAGTTTCTCCCCAGCCCAAGGACACAGCCTGCCCCAGAAACAACCGTTATCTCCTTCCTGATATAGCAGCCAGCTGCACTTACAGAACTTATTAGTCCAAACCAGCTGTGTACTGGTCATAAGGACATTAACTACTCACAGACCAATCATATATATCCTAGACTCAGACATACCTATACTCCCTTACATTTATCTTGTCTAACAAGATGATTCCTTGGTCAGTCCTGACTGTTAGTTGACTCAGTATTTTTTCAGGCCTAAAACCACACTTCAATGTACCCTGTCCCCTATCCCAGGCTACTTCCTGATGAATGCTGGGTAAAATTTCTGTGTAGTAAATACCAAATGTGCATGTTTCTTTAAGAACTAACCACTCCCTAATCCCGCCCTGTTAGTTAACTAGTTAACCTAGTTAGCATACTTGGCACATGTTTTGCTATAGAATACCCTATTTAAACTTTACCTGTACCCCATTCAAATCTCAGGTTCCCTAAGAACTCTTGCAAAGCATAATAAATCTTTACCTTGACCTCAAGAATGCTTGAGTCCAAGAATTCATTCCAGGCAACCTGCCTCTGGTACTCAGGTCTTTGTAGGGGTCTCATACCTGCTTCCAATCCTCATCACCACGATGTCTATTACTCTCAGGGTTCTGGGGTAACCCTAGAGGTCATCTTTGGAGCCCCAACTTCTGGACTCCCCATCAGCAGTCCATCCCTAGACAATTAGCTTCTAGAGAACACGTTTATTAACCAAGAAAGTTGGTTACAAAGCATTTCCTCCAGAACATAGGGCCAACTCTCCCATGAATGGAAAAGGTATCCATGGGGAGAGTGATTCAAATATATAGGATCATGGTGGTAAGTTCCTCCTAGACCTCCAGACTCCTGTTTTTGGGAGTTCTTTCCTCCCATGGTTGATTCTTCAGGCAACTCCCCGGGACCAGCGATGCTCCTCTAGAAGGCATGGCCTGCTCCACTAGGCTTCCAAGATTTTTTTTGTGTCTGTAGCTAGCATCACTCTCTGCCATGGGGGGCTCCTCAAGCTGTCTTTCATTGAGTGACTATCTCACAGCATCTCTCTTTCCTGGTGTATGTCTGCTGTATGTCTGCTCCAGATACAGATGCCTCCCCCAGCCCATCAGCCACTTCCATACCAGGAGCAGAGCAGTTTCCTGCACCCAGGAGTCCCAGATTGCATTCAGACTTTTAAGGCCTCCCAAGGTTGCTTGTCTGGTTGTCTGCTTCCATCATGGGATAACCATTCAACAATTATCAGGAGACCCAACATAGAGATATGGGGGTTGTCTTGTACTCAAGGCAGGAAGCCATGTCTGAGTGGGCAGCTGAAGCAAGCTTTTCTACCCTGGCAAGACTCTCAGGAGGCAGCTTATATCAACTCTGCCTCACTGGATGCCGAAGAGAGCAAGCCACAAAGACATAGGTAGGTTACCCTTTTGGGGTATATGCAGAGTTCTGGCTCAGGTGCCAATTATGGAGGCTACTAGGGAGTGCCACAGTACACCTCCATGAAGTCAGAAAGCCCTGTGTGCAAATCCAGCCTAAGATACTTAATAACTGTCCAACCCTGGGCCAGTCAATTCATCTCTGTCTGCCTCAGCTTCTTTAATTAGAAAAGGGGGATAGCAATAGAACAAATGGCTCTTTCCCTTCTGTCAAGGTGGTGACCAAAAAGCCCCCAAAAGAACCAAAGGAAAAGAAGGTCAAAAAGGAAACAAAGGAGAACAAAAAGGAAGATATGGCAGAAAAGGGGGTGGAAAAGTCTCAAAGGCATTGCAGTCAGAGCTCAGTCCTGCTCCAGGGATGGGTAGGTCCTCCAGGTCTGTGATGTATTCCTGGAGAGCCATGTACAAGCAGAAATACGCTGCACCAAAAACCCAGATTGAAAAGAAAAAGAAAGAGAAGGTGCCGGCTACCATCTCAGAGCCCATGGTGGTGATAAAGATTAGCAAAATGCCCAAGTGTGACCCTACTGAAGATGTGCCTAGAAAGCTGCTAAGTCATGGCCAAAAGCCCTTCAGCTAGTGTGTGAGGAGACTTGGAGCTAGCGTCACCCTGGGCACCGTTCTGATCATACTCACCGGCCAAAACAGGGGCAAGTCAGTGGTTTCCCTGAAGGAGCTGGCTAGTGGCTTGCTACTGGTGACTGGACCTCTGACCATCAACCATATTCCTCCGATAAGGACCCTCAGAAATCTGTCATTGCCACCTCTACCAAGGTTAACCTTTTGGATGTAAAAATTACAGGTCATTTTACTGATGCTTACTTCAAGAAGAAGAGGCTCCATAAACCTAGACACTGAGGAGAGATTTTTGATACAGAAAAAGAGAAATATGAGATTAAAGAGCAGTACAAGGTTGATCAGAAAACAGTGGACTCTCAGATCCTGCCCCAAATCAAGAAAATTCCTCAGCTCTGTGGCTACCTGCATTTTGTATTCTGCCTCCAACAGAGTTTATCCTCACAAACTAGTGTTTTAAATGCCTTGCAGAGAACTCATTAAAATATTTGGAATAGCTAAAAACAAAAACAAAAATTGAACATAATGATAGCACATGTCTAGAAGAAAATCGCCCAGAATTCCACCTGGTGAAGTGTGTCTCTGTAAAACCCACCAGGGAGGGGAAGACACCACACCTGTTACACTGCCAGCTTGGGCTGATTAGGCACCTGACTTTGTAACCAGCCTCTGCACTGTTTTCCAAAAAGGCTGCTAAAATGGCTAGGTGTGGGCCAATGCTCTTCTTTTCAGTAAGGAAGGGAAAGGAATAAGCATTTCTTGAACACCTACTATATAACAGGTACAGGGCTAAGCACTTTACAAATATCTCATCTGATCCTCACAACAACCCAGTGAGGAAGAACTGTTATTAAGCCCATTTTACAGTTGAGGAAATAGAGGCTGATAGAGGAAAAGTGACTTGCCTAGTGTCAGCTAGTAAGTGTCTGAGACTGAATTTGAACTCAAGTCTTCCTGACTCCTGACTGGTGTTCTGTGCACCATGGCACCTCCAAATGGTGCCATGGTTAAAGTGACACAAGTCAGTTTAACTCATTGGACCCACTAAATCCACAGTCATCTCAGAGCCTGGGCCTGTTCATCTTAAGATTGATAGTAGTTCACATAACATCAGAAAATAGGAAACACCGAAGTAGATAAAGAAGTCAAGACTGTCATCAACTGGGTGAGGGCTCCTATGCTGGTTGCTACATGGCTGAAGGTGTCAGATTTGGCTGCAAGTCTCAGGGTCCTCTGACACCCCCTGGAGAATTCAAGGAAGATAGCACCAACTGAAATCTGTGCTTGGGTAACACCTTGTATCCCTGCTGCTGGGTGAGGACCAAGAGACAACCTGGGGTTTGTCACATTAAGCTAAATCAAGAATTCCTTTCAGGAATGGTCAGCACATGCCTAGAAATAACCGGAATATTTGTTATCTCCAAGGACATCAAATTTCTCATTTTCCTCTAAGCAGTCAACTTCTGCTTCTGACCAGCTCTTCCAAGCAGCCTCTCTTTTTCTGCCCAAAATTGAACAGTTAAAATTGCCTTGACTTGTCTTAATTATCATCTCATCCTTCAATAAGTAGAAAAACTAACAATGGGAAACTATTCTCTGTGTGATTCTCACTAACAGAGGAGCCAGTTCATGTGGTGGCACCCAAGAGTGAGCAAATGCCAGTTCCCTCCTAGAGTTGCTGTTAAGGAAGGAGAAGGAAGCCAGGACTTACTCTCTAGAGGGTGGGAAAGCGTATTTCAAAATATCCATGGAAAGATACACAGAATCAGGTTTGTATCCCCAAAGAGATTTTTTAAAAATCAAAAAGGAAAAAGACCTATACATACAAAAATATTCATAGCAGCTCTTAGCAGCTCTTTTCTGGAGACAAAAAATTAGAAATTGAGGGGATGCCCATCATTTGGGGAATAGCTGACAAGTCACAGCATGTGATTATGATGGAAAACTGTTGTACTATAAGAAATGATGAGTAGGATGCCCTCATAAAAATCTGGAAAGACTTACACGAGCTGATGCAAAGTGAAATATATTGTGCACAAAGTAACAGCAATGTTGTAAGATGAGATCAGCTGTGAATGACTTACCTATTCTTAGCAATATAAATATCCAAGACAACTCTGAAAGACCTATGATGAAAAATGCTATCTATCCCCAGAGAAAGAACAATTTGTGTCTGAAAGCAGATGGAAGGATCCTTTTTTTTACTTTCCTTATTTTTCTTGATTTTTTTATGTTTTCTTTCATAATACAACTAGTATGGATATGCTCTTCATGACTATACATGTATAACCTATATTAAATTGCTTGCCTTCTCAGTGGGAGCGAGGGAGAAAAGAAAACAAAAGATTTGGAATTCAAAGTTTTAAAAACAAATGTTAAAAAAACTGTTTTTACAGGAAACCAGGGAAAAGTAAAATACTAAAGAAAAAAAGGATACATATAATTCCCTATATTAAAATTATACAGGAAAGGTAGACCAGGAAGGATGAGAGATCCTCAGGAATTAAAGACTGAAGACACAAAGGCAAATTAATCCAATGAGGAGGAGAAGAGGGATTTATCTGAAGTGACCAATGTGGATGCACAGGGAGCTTACCCACAAACTGATTTTTTGACTTATTTTATTTTTTCTCCAATTACATATAAAAACAATTTTAACCTTTTTTTCCCAAAATTTTGAATTCCAAATTCTCTTCCTTCTTTTCTGCCCCCCATCTGTTGAGAAGGCAAGCAATCTGACATAGGTAACACACCACAAATTGATTTTAAAAAAAGAAATAGGCAGGATAAGGCCCGGTGAGAGAATGAAAATAGGAACATGGCAAATTCCTATAAAGAGCATTAGGAATGCTACATCTCAGAAGGAACAAAGACTCAAGAGGTCAACTGTGAATCACAAAAGGGTATAGACTTTTTAAAAAAAGTTATACAATAATGATAATAAGCATTTATATATTGCTCTATTATGTAATATCACAATTATCCCAGGGCAACTAGGTAGCTCAGTGGATAGAAGGCCAGGTCTGGAGTCAGGAAGACCAGAATTCAAATCCAGTCTCAGACACTTACTAGCTATTGTGACCCTGAAGCAGTCATTTTACCCTGCTTGCCTCAGTTTCCTCATCTATAAATGGATGAAGCAAATGACAAATCACGCAAGTATCTTTGTCAGTAAAAGTCCAAATGGGGTCACAGAGAGCTGGACAGGACAGAATAAGAACAATAGTGCTATCTTGTAGTTACTGTCACTCTCCATTCATGGATGAGGAACCTAAGACTGAGAAGAGAGAAGGGATTGGAGCTCACACAGTTAGAGTCTAAGGCAGGATTTTAATTCAGGTCTCCCTTGACTCCATGTCCAGTCCTCTACATACAATGCCGTTGAGCTGTATCTCTTACGGGAAAGGAGGGAGGATGAAGGAAAGAATAGTTTGCTTGGAATGGGAAGGAAGATAACTGAAAATGGAGAACAGAGCTACTCACTTCCTCTTTTGTTTCTGTTTCCTCTGCCAAGAAAAATGACCTTTGCCCTGGAAATCACAAAAGCAGAATGACTCATAGGCACTTGCTCCCCAAGATAAGGAAGGATATAGTAAGAGAAATCTCCCCTGCTTTGGGACACTTCAAGTCTCTGGGCCCAGATGAATACCCTCTTTGGGTCCTGAGGAACTGATACGAGTAATGGTTGAGTCACTGCCAGGGGCAATGGAAAGATTTTGGAAAATGGGAGAGGTGGCATAAGATTGCAGAAGGGCAAATGTTCCTTTTTTTCAAAAAAGAGGACACAGTAAGTCTGCAAGCTGTGATAAGCCTATAAGCTTGACTTGGATTTCTAGGAAAGTTAGGGAAGGGATCATTAAAGAGATGGTTATCAAACATCTAGAAAAGGAAATAGAGTCTCTGATGACTCAGCCTGGCTTCAGCAAGCACAGGTTATGGCGGAACAACCTCATTTCCATTTTTTGGCAGTGTTATCTGAAAAAATGCTGTGGATACACTTTACTGTTCAAAGCTTTGGATAAAATATCTGAGTGTTCTTATGGAGAAGATGAACCAGATATAATGAAATTAGATTAATTCAGAACAAGTTAGCTGGCAAGAGTCACAATAGTTAATAGTATAGTGTCAGTGTGGCAGGAGGTCTCCAGGGGAGACCCACACAGAACCCCCAGATCTATACAAATCCTAGACTATTGAACATTGTTATCAATGATTCAGATAAAGCTATTGAGGGTATGCTCATCAGATATCACTGAGCTGGTTGGGAGAGCTTATGTACTAGAAAACAGTCAGATCTCGATGGGTTGAAGCTAATAATATGAAATTCAATAAGCAGAAATGTACAGTCTTGCACAATGGGACAAATAATGAACTTCCCCAGGACAAGTTCTAGGAAGTATAGTTGAGCGGTAGTTGTTCTGAAAAACTTCTGGGGACTTTAGTGGCTTGTAAGGTGAATATGAGTTGACAGTGACCTATGACTGCCAATGTGATCAGGATGGCAAGATGTATTAGGAGGGCAGAGGAATATGATAGCTTCATGGTTCTTGGCTCTTGTCAGACTGCAGACAGACTATAGTGTTTTGTTTTGAGCACCATGGCTTAGTGGGACAGGGCCAGCTCCTGGAGTGTTGGGTTTCTCCATCCTTGGGGGTCCTCACACAGAGGATGGATGACCATTTCTTGTATCTCCTGTGGTGAGGATCGCATTGGTGTATGAGTTGGTCATTGGTCAGGGCAGATGCTGAGCAAATGCTCCAATTCTTGGATTCTGTGGGTCTGCAATGCCAGACTGTCAGACTGTCTACCTGTCAGATTGTTCCTTCTCAGTTCCTATCATTCCCATCATGCCCTCTAAAGGTGGATATATCGTAAAGCTCTTCTCTTTCTACACAGTTTTCTTTGTTGATCTCATTAGCTCCTATAGGTTCAATGCCCTACAGACAAACCAGTTATTCTCCAATCAACAAATGACAAAGAGTTATGAATAGGCAGTTTTTAAAAGAGGAAACACAAGCTGCCAACAACCACAGAAAGCTCTAATTCTAAGAGAAATTTTCAGTTTTTAAAGGCCAGAGGTGCCATCTCACAACCACTGGATTGGCAAAGCTGACAACAAGAAAAAAACCACAGTTCTTGGAGAGGCTGTCACAAGACAGGCACATGAATGAAGCTGTGACATGGCCCAGACTCCCTGTTAAATGGTTGGGAATTCAACCAAAGAAGGAGCTGAAATGAAGGTGTCTTGTGGTCCAGTGATACCATTACTAGGCATGTACCCCAAGCGGGTGAAAGGCCTCCCATGGCCGCAATTATTTATAGCAAAATTTGGCCAAAGAACTGGAAGAGATGTGGGAGTCCATCCCCCAAGGAGGGCTGGCCCAATCAAAGTACCTAAATGAAATGGAAGTCAGTGAAGCATTTATGAAGTGCCTACTGTATGTAGTACAGCAAAAAACTACTGTGCCATCGGAAATTGCAGAAATAATGAATTCGGAGAAATTTGAGTCCTTTCCATGCAGTAGACTCCCACATTTCTGTCTCTAGCTTTTATGCTTGTTCTGAATTTCAGATCTGCTGGGTCTAGAATCAAATCCTGAGTTCAAATCCCAACTCTGTTATTTACTAATTGTGTGACCTTGAGCAATTACTTTTCCTTGAGGCTCAGTTTTCCCAACTGTAAAATGAGGGGGTTGGACTCAGTGACCACTTTAGATCTACAAGTGTAAGCAAAACACAGGGTCAGGTACAGTCAGGGATAAGAAGATCAGGGGACATTAGGGGTGAAGAATGAGTCAGCAGAAGAGGAGCTTACTGAGCCACATGAATGACCTTCATGGCACACAGGAAATGTCTCAAAAGGAAAAGTCAAGTCAAAAAGGGAAAATTGGACACCTGGACCAACTGATTTGTTTGTGAGAACTGCCAGGGTTCCCCCAGCTCTGTACAGAGTGAAATGGCCTTGCATAAATGCCCAGGTCCTTGGTTTCAGAGGCATAGTTCTTTCTATTAGACTACAATGAAGTAGTTAATCAGTCAATCAATATTCCATAAACAAATATTATGTACAAGGCACTGTGCTAAGCGATATAGAAATACGATCCTTGACCTTTAACAGACACGTGTATTTGTGGAGCCTGTCATACTCTGAGGGAATAAACTACAGTTGTTCCCATCTCTTGTGCTGGAGCATGGGTGTGACCAATCAGGACCCCAAAGAGAATTCAGGCAACACCCCACCTCTTCCCCCTTGGGCCTGCTTTCCCTCTTCTTCTCCTTGTTAACAATTCTAGAGCATCCAATTTCATGATGTCAGTGGTTGGTGGATTTTGAGGGAAATGTCTCCATGGCAACACCATGTTACATTTTGTTTAAAAATAGTCTATTTTCAAGTAACAATTATTTAAAAAAAATAAATGTCTTTTCTGCCACAAAACATTAAGAACAATTTAAACAATAACAAAACATGTCTTTAAAATATAACTGCATAATCTGCCGAAACAAATTCCCAAATTAACCACATCTGAATATGTGTGTCTGTCCTTCAATTTGCATGTGGCTGGAGGCTGAGAAGTGGACTCTGAGAGCTGCTGTGGATGGGGGTCAGTATACCCATGGCCTCTTCCTCATGGTAGCTCCTAGCACTAGCCCTTCGGTGGATACAAGCGAGAGCTGCTGGAGAGACTGGCCAAAGGCATTGGTGTGGTCAGACACACTAGTGAACAGAAGCTGAAATGAGCCATTGCTCAGGATGCCCACCTCTGAGAAAAGGGAATCCAGTGAGGATAAATCAAGGAGGGAAGGTGCTAGCATTAAAAGGAGTCTGAGAGGTCTCCTCTAGAATGTGAGATTTTAGTGGGGATTTGAGGAAGCCAGTGGAACCTAGAGGCAGAGATGAAGAAGGAGGAGAAGCAGCCCAAGGAAAATGCCTAGGGTTAGGAGATGGAATGTATTGTTCAAGAACAACCAGGAGACCAGTGTCACACTGAAGATGAAGGGTAGCGGAGCATAATGCAAGATCAGAAGTGTATGAGGGGACCGGTTATGAAGGCTTTGAATGCCATAGGAGTTTGTATTTGGTCCAAGAGGTAAGAGGGAGCCAGTGGAGTTGATTGGGCGAGGGTGACATAGTCAGACCTGTGTTGAGGCTGACCCTTGGATTCTGAGCCTGGGTGGCTACTTGGTTGATGATACCTGCCAAAAGTGATAAGGAAATTAGGAAGAGGGGAGAGTTTTGGTGAAAAGACAGTGAGTTCAGTTTGGGACATATTGGGTTTAAGATTTCGATGGGACATCTAGCTTGAGATGTCTAATCAGCAATTAGAGCTATGAGACTGGAAGTCA
>JAQQSK010008844.1:0-13334 GCA_028658325.1 Potorous gilbertii
TCTACATTAAGGGATCGAAGGGCGTGGAATAGGATATTCCAGAAGTCAAAGGAACTAGGACTAAAACCAAGAATCACCTACCCAGCAAAACTGAGTATAATACTTCATGGGAAAAACTGGTCTTTCAATGAAATAGAGGATTTTCAAGCATTCTTGATGAAAAAACCAGAGCTGAAAAGAAATTTTGACTTTCAAACACAAGAATGAGAAGAAACATGAAAAAGTAAACAGCAAAGAGAAGTCACAAGGGACTTACCAAAGTTGAAGTGTTTACATTCCTATATGGAAAGACAATATTTGTAACTCTTGAAACTTTTCAGTATCTGGGTAGTTGGTGGGATTATACACACACACATACACACACATGTACACATGTGCGCAGACACACATACACACATGCACGCACACATAGAGACAAAGAGCACAGAGTGAGTTGAATAAGATGGGATCATATCTTTAAAACATTAAGCTAAATGTATAAGAGAAATGTATTGGGAGGAGAGAGGGTGAAATGAAATGGGGTCAATTATCTCTCATAGAAGAGGCAAGCAGAGACTTTTTAGTGGGGGGAGAAAAGAGCTGAGAAAAAAATCATGAAATTTTCTCTCATCACATTCTACTAAAAGAAGGAATAAAATGCACACATTCTGGTATGAAAACCTATCTTACAATACAGGAAAGTGGGGTTAGAAGGAGATAAGCAGGGTGGGGGCGATGATGGAAGGGAGGGCAATGGGAGGAGGGAGCAATTTGAAGTCAACACTCTTGGGGAGGGACAGGATCAAAAGAGAGAATAGAAACAATGGGGGGCAGGATAGGATGGAGGGAAATATAGTTAGTCTTACACAACACGACTATTTTCGAAGTCATTTGTAAAATATACAGATATGGCCTATATTGAATTGCCTGCCTTTCCAAAGGGAATGGGTGGGGAGGGAGAGATGGGGAGAAGTTGGAACTCAAACAACTGTTGAGGATTGTTCTTGCTACTAGGAAATAAGAAATGCAAGTAATGGGGAATAGAAAGTTATCTGGCCCTACAGGACAAAAGAGAAGATGGGGACAAGAGAAGGGAGGGATGATAGAAGAGAGGGCAGATTAGTGATATGGGAAATTAGAATGCTCAGTGTATTGGGGTGGGGGGTGGAGGCAAATGGGGAGAGAATCTGGAACCCAAAATTTTGTGAAAATAAATGTAAAAAGTTAAATCAATAAATTTATATTAAAAAATGAAATAAAATGAAATATGTGCCAGAAATTTTTCAAGCTTTAAATAATTATATACATACTCCTACATCGTTATCACTACTTAAAATAATCAGCTAACACTGGGACGAATGCTGCATTTGGAGTTGGGACGCCTGATGTTGACCTTGGTTAATTCACTTAACTTTTCTGGTGTTCAGGTGGCTCATCCTTAATATAAGGGGCAGGGGGTGGAGACTAGAAGAACTCCAAGCTTCCTTTTGGCCAGATGTGATCCTATAATTTCATAGGGGATTCTTTTGCAGTTGTCAAAAAGCAAATAATTTTAGAAATGCAAAATTGGATAGGCCATCATCCAGGGCACTAGGAGAAAGAGTATAGGAAGATGACATAGAACACATGCTTTTAGGTGTGTGTGTGTGTGTGTGTGTGTGTGTGTGTGTGTGTGTCCTGGACTTTTGAGCAGTATGGTGAAGACTTATGAGCATGTTTTCCAAATGCCTATCTCTTCATTTCCTACCTGGTTGCACTCCTCTGAATTTTTCCATCATGCTCCTGGTAATATGTACCTTCTTTCCTGAAACCCTCTCCCCAGTTGTTCTGGGAATTTCAAATGTTATCTTATCCCAAAAGAATGGAAGCTCATTAAGGACAGGGCTTGTTTTTTGCTTTCCTTTGTATCTTCAGAGCTTAGCACAGTATCTGACATGAAGTTCAAAAACCCTTATTGACTGATGGATTGATAGAGCTTTGTATAATTGCAAAAGAAGCATTTCTTATCTGAAATTTTGCAATTTGGTCATTCTCATACGCCTGGAGTCTTCAAAAGAGCTGGCAAAAATCAGTTATCTTGCTAAATCACTTTCTCACCTTTTGCTTTCCTATGGTCCTGAACAGTCTCTGTCAAAGTAGGTTGTAGGATAGTGCTAGAAGGAAATCCTTAAAGATTTTACCAGCTCGAGTACCTGTTTTGGACCTCTTCTGTTCCCTGTGACTCATTTAAATGATGGAAATTAGTAGAAGTTTCAGGTAAAGTAGGATGAGGAAGGTGTTTATTCTTTCCAGACTCTACATGACAACCAAATAGCTTTGTAACTCACTATCACGGTTCCCTTGGCATTACAATATACTTGCTGCATTTTTTAAAGGAGGCTATATTTTATATGATTCACTGACTTCGCCTACTCCATCCTGGGCATGGGGAGGAAAAAACGAGGATTTAGAGAATGAGAAAGTGGTAAAGATGTCCATTTTTTAAAAAGTAGATAAGGCTGCTCTTGTATAGTCACCACTGTTCCTAGGAAAGAGAAAAGCATCATTTCAGATGAATACCAAAAGGAAAAGTATTGGAGGCACAACTGCAGGTGAATTATTTTCCAACTAGAATTTCTTTCAAGCATTCCTGACAGCCTGTGACAAGTATTATTGACAAGCCTAAGAATGAAGAAGGTAACACAATCCCCTGATATTTAAAAGCATTCCAAAGTGAAACCTAATGGGGTTTGCTCTTCTCTAACTAAAAGAAAGATTACCCAGGATCCTTTCCATTCTTCCCTGTACCTCCTCAGTAGGCTGCAGTTCTCCTTGTGTCAGTCAAGAGCATATCTTAGACAAAGGACGTAAGCAATTTTTACCAGTTACTCTATGCTTAACAAGACATAGATCTTGTCTTCAAGGACTTATGATCTAATATTAAACATTCCACAATTATATAGAGGACTATGCTAAGATGCTTTAATGTCCCAACATTTGTCACCAGGGAACAATGATAATGCCTGTTCCTCAAAAGTTACCTTTGATTTATTCTATATTTATATATGTATTGATTTATGTAAATTTTGGTCTCCCCCCATCTGAATGAAGGTCCTTGAAATCAGGGATGGTTTTTTGTTTTATTTTTGTGTCTTCAATGCTTATCACAGTGTTTGGCCCATAATAAACCCTTAACGTATTCTTACTGATTCATTTTGGCGGAGAAGTTCAGAGGGAATGTAAGGAGAGCTTGGATGGCCTCTTTTTTTGGGCTACAGCCCTAATGTGACTGTGTCCAAGGAAAATGTAGAATCAAAACTGGAAGAGACCTTGGGAGCTGTCTAGTCCAACTCACAGGCATGCAGGAATTTTCTACAATATACCCAACAAGTAGTCATTCAACATGTACTTGAGAACCTCTGGTGAGGAATAATTGAGGTCAAGAAGTCAAAGCATTAGAGAGAGTTGAAAAGGCTCTTCAAAAGTCAGCTAGTTCAATTTCCTCATTCTACAGAAGAGAAAACTGAGGCCTATGGAGGTACAGTGACCTACCAAAGGCTGCAGGAATAGTCAGTATCAGTCATGGGATTTGAACTCACATCCTCTGACTCTGGAGAAGTCAGGACAAAAAGAAGAGGAAGGGACTTTCTATCTTCTATATATGTAATGTGTACCTCCCTGGACATTTGCATGATTTCCCTATTAGACTATAGGCTTCTTGAGGCAGGGGCCCAGGTTTTGCCTTTTAATGTTGGCACTTGAGGGGTGGAGATAGAAACTGAGTCTAACTTAAAAAACAATCAAAATTATTTTAGTGGGCTAGAGAACCACATTGTAGAGGAACAATACCTTGATTCCACCCACACCCATTATATAGGCACTAGGACAAAAAAGTCCTGATTGCCTTACTCTAGTTATAGCCTTGGGAACCGGCCTACCTTTATATGTCTACAGAATTGCTTTTGTGATGTGATAAACAGACATAGAAATCTTCAGTTTTACCATTTGAGAGTCCTTCCTTTGAGTCAAAGCATTCTTTCTCTCAAAATTAAGTTGACATCCCCTTTTGGTATATTAACTGGTCAAAATTAATTCATACTTAACTAATCCACTCTCTTTCTTTCATGACAACTGACTAGGCTCAGGGTGTTTCATGGACTAAAGAGGGAGGAATGGTCATTTGGGGACGTTAGTGCATCTAAGTAGAGGGAAGATCTGACCAAGGAATACAGGTAGAAATCATGACAGCTGGGTACCTGGCAGAGATATGGTGGCAGAAACATTGAGATACATAATTACCTTGAAATTATTTTGCATATACATATATGTGTACACAGAGATACACACCCACATACACATACACATACACATATGGGGGCAGGGCAGAAAGGGAAAGGTAGTGCAGAGCAGACATGCAGTATCCACACACTGGGGCAGATGGAAGTCAGACACCTGGTGGAGGACAGGAAGGTGGGTGGGCAAAGCAGGGGCAAGGTCTGCTCTGTCTGTGTTGAAAGTCTCAAGGCAAGACTCCATCAGGTGGCAGGGGAAGTCTCACCAGGACTTTACTCTTTTGCTTTTACTTGGAGGTATTTTTTTTTTAGGAGGGGTGGTAGGGTGGGAGGCCACAGATTCCCAAGATGAGAGGCAGAGAGAGAGAGAGAGAGAGAGAGAGAGAGAGAGAGAGAGATTGGGAGGGAAAAAACATAGTACCATACAGTAAAGTTAACATAGGTGTGGATTCTTTCATAATATAAATTGAAGTAAAATGAGAACTATTAAAGTAGCACGTTGGCATCCAGAGGCCTAGTTACAGAGGAACGTTGGGAGAAAAAAGAGAGAAGAAATAGTGCAGAACAATGAGAGCCCATTTGAATATACATCCTGAGCCCTAACTCCACATCAGACTTTAGTATACCAGATGAAAGAGACATTATATCTTCAAGAAAGAAGGCTCTGAGCATTCATGGCTTTTGGTCTTCCAACATGGATTATTCAGAATTAAAAAAAAAAAAAACAGAATGACTACGGAAGACTGAGCAAGACTGTTTCAGAGAGATATGACAGAGGAGAGGAAACTTTGGCAGAGGGCCTCTCTGAAGACACATTCATCTGAAGTGGACTGATTTATGTTAAGTTCATGCCTGCGGTATTTTAAAACTTTTATAGCCAGTAAATAAAAAGAAATTGTTGCTGTCAAGTTATTACTTCTGAAATCATGAATGGAGGGTGGGAAGTGCCTTTCTTTGCAAAAATTAAATCAAGGTCAAACAGGGACTCCCTGAGCTCTCTGCCATAGGTGAAGATGCTTCTTTCATCATTAAAAGCTGCTGTAGCATGAAGGAAGCACCTTGTAATACATTCAGAAAATGTGGAGACACATTGGTTAAAGTCGTTATTTTCCTTTGTAATTTTGAGACTGATTGTACCTAAACAGTACCAGCCCCAAAGCAAAATTTTAGCATTCTGTCCCTGGAGATATCCTTTAGAAGCAATTCAGGATGAAAACTCCTTCCTTCCTGCTTTTACTACCCTCCCCCATCCCACTGCAAGTACACTTACCTTTTATGATACTGAGATATTTCAGGGGCTGCTTAGTTGATGGTGACATCTATGTTCTATAGTAAAATCAACAGTCTTCAATTTACATATGAAAATTAGGTGACCTATTTTTTTGTGTTACTTTAGTACAGTTTTTTGTTTTCTTTTTTTTTTAAGTTTTTCCTATATCTGATTGTATATTAATCCATCTCTCCATTTATTCCATGAATAGTTATTAGGCACTTACTTACTATTTGGAGAGGTAACCTCTCATAGGGACAGGAAGGCTGCTCTTGGAGTCAGGAAGACCAGGTTCAAGTCATCCTGACATTTACTTGCCATATGATCTCAGGCACATCCCTTAACCTTTCGGTGCTCCAAGTATCTTCCCTGCATTTATTTACAAATAGTAGGGGATTGCCCTTTGTTCCTCCCCCTTGTGTTTTCTGCTGCAGAAGAGATATAAAGATTATTGATAAACTAGTCTACCTTCAAGGAGTTTTTTACCTAGATCAAAAATTAGGTAGTTTTCCTTCTCACTATATTTCTCCTCTACTCAATAAAGTCAATTGTGAAATTCCCATTGAGCCAAATAGACAATTTTTATATTTGATATTGGAGACAGAGATTCTTTTGTATTTTGCTTTTTCAATATTTAGTTTTCATCATTCAGTTTTATAAGATTTTGTGTTCTAAATTTTCTTCCCTTTCCTACCCTTCCCCCTCTTCAAGACAGTGTGCAGTCTGACAGAAGCTATACATATACATTCATATTAAGCATATTTTCACATGAGTCATATAAAGGGGAATTAGAAGCAATGGGATAAGTTATGAGAAAGAAGAAACAGCAACAAAAATGGAGAACAAAGAGTATACTTTGATCTTCATTCAGACTCCACAGTTTTTGGGAGGCAGAGGTTCTTACCCTTGAGTCCATGAACTTGTTTTTTTAATGTGTTGACAAGTATTGATAAGTACATTTCCAAGGGATTCCTTTCTTTTGTAAATTAATAAGTTTTATCCTCCATATTTAAAAACATTTGATCAAAGACTCATAGATTCAACCAGACTCAAAAAAGGGTTTACTACATGCAAAAATGTTAAGAATCCCTGTTCTACAGGGAGATTTTCCTATACTGGACACCTGCTAATGCCTTTGTGTCTACAATGTGTCTATGTTGAGTTTTCTTAGATAAATATGTTATATTTCTTCCTAGATGGCAAGCTGCATGAGGGCAGGTTTTCTATTTTTGTCTTTAGATTCTTCATGTCTAGAATAGTGCCTAGCACATTGAAAGTGCACAATACGTTTGGTTGCTCGATTGAAATGTTAACTCCTTTTGACTACAGAAGATTTACTTGTTATACTGGAATCAATTCAACTTTCAGAAAGGGTATAACACTTTCTCATAAGGTGGTAGTTTACTTAGTAAGAGAATTGAACTTGATATGAGTCAAAAATTGAGGGCTGTCCTAGAATAACTCCTGAAGTCCTTTCCAGCATTGAGATCTCTGATTCAATGAAATCAACTTCTAGTATCAATTGGGAAAGAGTAACTATGTTTAGAAATGGACATCTTTTGATCAAGTATTCAAATACTACATTATTCACAGCTACCTATGATATGTTCTTGTAATTCACTCTAATAATCCTGCAATGCTCATTAAATTTTTATTCTTCCTCAAATCAAATGATTGCCTTGGGACTTAGGAGGTTCTCCAGCAGAAATCTCTCATCCAGGCCTCACATTCTGTGCACAAAAGTGTTGAAATATGTTCCTGAAGTAGACTTAATTTAAATGCCATCTAAATAAGAAAGCTAGGCTATCTGTGGAAATCAGATTGCAGTGAGTTATAGTTCATGGTAAAAAAATAAAAAGAAAAAAAAAAGAAAACATATGAAATGCACCTAAAACTCAATTTGATCTATTTAGGCAGAATAGGCTGATGTCTGACACTCAAAACAGTAAGTTTTGAAGGGCTGTAAAATCTGTCATAAGTACAGAAATTATCACCTAAAGAAAATTCATGTAACAAATTTGGAAAGACTTGATTTAGGTACCAAATCAATTTAAACAGCCATTTATAATTCTTATGTGCCAGCAGCCATTAGAGATGCTCAGTAGGGGAATTCGGCCTATACTTTAAAATGCTACCTTTGCAAGCAGATTAAATGGGTAGTCCGTCTCTTGTTAAAGGAGAGAAATGAGCTTTTTTCCCATTTCCTCCTATACTATAATAGCAGATGACTCTGTCAGAGTCTAGAAAATAGGACTTGAAATACAGATGGAGAGAACAGGAATTCATTTCACTTTTTTTGAGTGAAAGCCTGAGATGAACATTTTAGAGATTCAGTTTCTTTACAGTTTAATTATCAAAATGCTAGGTCTAGTGATAAATCATTCTAGTTCCCTTTTCCATTTACAATACAGTATAAAAACTAGATCTGTTCTTAATTTCTTCAACAGAATTGGCATACAAACCATTCCTTACTGCCCTCTGATTTTCCAATCAATTTAAGCACTACTACAGATAAAAATGCTAACTAAATTACTTACTAAATTACATTTTCAGAGAACTTTGAGGTTTAAAATTATTAAATAACATGTTAGTACTTAGTGAGATTGGACAGATTAGATCACAGAATATAATAGACAGAGCTCTGGGTTTAAAAAAATAAAATAGCTTTCAGATTTACTCCCACCTCTGTATGTCATTTTATCTTTCTGGGCCTCCATTTCCTCATAAAAAATAAGTATACTAATATTAATAAGTTACTATCTCACAGAAATGTAAACAAAGCAATTAACAAATCCAGTTATCTATGTGCCAAATTACTTTGTGTTTGGTTACTGTATTTATTTCACTTATTTGTTTTAAATGTATTCTGTCTATATCTACTTGTGTATTTGTTGCCATAACATTAGAATAAAAACTCCTTAAAAGAGGGAGTTTCCTTTTTATTCCCAGGGACTAAGGGCACCTAGCCTTTAATATTCTTTTCCTTCCTTCTCAGAAGACCAAAATGACATCACTACAGTAAAGTAAAATTGCATTGTATCCCCCTGTAACTGATCAGACCAATATAAGCTCAGAATGCTCTACGACAGGTTGGGCGCAGATGGTTGGTGCAAATATTTGGAGAGGATACTCCAAATTTGCACATTTCCTTTATTCTGTCTCAAGTCTTCTTTGCTCATAGAGCACAGCACCCTTTCTGATGTGGGAACACCATGCTGAGCAGTCCTGTGCCAATGTCTCCTATGTCCTACAGAAAAATCCAAAGCTCTTGAGAGAGACCTAGAGAGTGTCCTTGTATCACTTCTTCTGACCACCATGTGATCTCCTGCCCCATGTGAGGTCTCCATAAAATACTTTTTGGCAAGCACACATTTTTCATTTGAACAACATGGCCAGCCCACTGGAGTTGCTCTCTCTGAAGTATAGTTTGAATACTTGGCAGTTCAGCTCAAGCAAGGACTTCAGTGTCTGGTACATTATCCTGCCAGGTGATCTTCAGAATCTTCCTAAGAGGGGTGTGGAGTCAAGAGGGGGTGGAGTAGAAAGGGACACATATGGGGGCTCTCCCTACACAGTCCATAAAATATCTGTAGGAGGGACTTTCAACAAATTTTGGAGCAACAGAAGTGGAGAACAGTGTGGAGGAGATTTCCAGCCCAGGGTAAACTGAAAGGCCCATGGGAAACATCTGTTGCACTGGGTGTGGAGCAGAGCCCAGCCCACCCATGGCCATGAGGCCCGGCTCACAAACAGGCCTCAGAGGCAAAATCTCCAGTCACAGAATCACCAGTTCCAGTAGCAGCAGGTTCGCAGATTCCTCAACCCACAGGCGCCAAAGGTCAGTGATGGAGTTTTTTCAGCTAGCCAGGAAGGGAGAAGGGCCTTCCCATAGCTCAGGCCTCAGGCAGTGGCCGGCCACAGAGGCCGCATCAGGAAGGTGGTAGCAGTTCTTGCGGCAGCCTCCACAGCAGCCCACATCCATTGGCGGATGGTAAAATCCCCTGGGAGCACTGAGGAGCTGAATATTACCTCAGCCCTCTGTAGAGGCCCTGAGGGAACTGGAGGAACTGGAGGCCAGGTGGCTGTGGAGAGGAAACTCTGCTAAGATTCTGGACACAAAAATCTCTTCTTGCTCCCAGACCAGTGCACATGTTTGATTGTGCCACTTTGGAGGAACTGAGATCTTACAGATAACCAGAGTATACCCTACTCTTGACAAAAGACCCAAAAGTCAAGTAATTGGTTGGGAAAATTCCCCAAAAAGGGAAAAAAAATAAGACTATAGAAGGTTACTTTCTTGGTGAACAGATATCTTCTCCCAACCTTTCAGGTGAGGAAGAACAGTGCTTACCATCAGAGAAAGATATAAAAGTCAAGGCTTCTGTATCCCAAACATCCAAAATAAATATTCAGTGGTCTCAAGCCATGGAAGAGCTCAAAAAGATTTTTGAAAATCAAGTTAGAGAGGTGGAGGAAAAACTGGGAAGAGAAATGAGAGGGATGATAGAAAAACGTGAAAATTGGTCAACACCTTGCTGAAGGGAACCCAAAAATGCTGAAGAAAATAACACCTTGAAAAATAGGCTAATACAATTGGCAAAAAGGTCCCAAAAGCCAATGAGGAGAAGAATGCTTTAAAAAGCAGAACTAGCCAAATGGAAAAAGAGATTCAAAAGCTCACTGAAGAAAATAGTTCTATAAAAATTAGAATGGAAAAGATGGAGACTAATGACTTTATGAGAAACCAAGAAATCACAAAACAAAAACAAAACAATGAAAAAATGGAAGGTAATGTGAAATATCTCATTGGAAAAAAAAACTGACCTGGAAAATAGATCCAGGAGAGCCAATTTAAAAATTATGGGACTACCTGAAAGTCATGATCAAAAAAAGAGCCTAGACATTATCTTTCATGAAATTATCAAGGAAAACTGCCCTGATATTCTAGAACCAAGGGGCAAAATAAATATTGAAAGAATCCACTGATCACCTCCTGAAAGAGATCCAAAAAAAAAGAAACTCAGGAACATTGTAGTCAAATTCCAGAGTTCCCAGGTCAAGGAGAAAATATTTCAAGCAGCTAGAAAGGAATAATTCAAGTATTGTGGAAATGCAATCAGGATAACACAAGATCTAGCAGCTTCTACATTAAGGGACTGAAGGGCATGGAATGCGGTATTCCAGAAGTTAAAGGAACTAGGACTAAAACCAAGAATCACCTACCCAGCAAAAGTGAATATAATACTTCAGGGGAAAAACTGATCTTTCAATGAAATAGAGGACTTTCAAGCATTCTTGATGAAAAGACCAGAGCTGAAAGAAAATTTGACTTTCATACACAAAAATCAAGAGAAGCATGAAAAGGTAAACAGCAAAGAGAAATCATAAAGGACTTATTAAAGTTGAACTGTTTACTTTCCTACATGGAAAGACAATATTTGTAACTCTTGAAACTTTTTTCAATATCTGGGTAGTTGGTGGGATTACACACACACACACACACACACACACACACACACACAAACACACAGCACAGGGTGAATTGAATAGGATGGGATCATACCTTAAAAAATGGAATTAAGGGGTGAGAGAGAAATATATTGGGAGGAGAAAGGGAGAAATAGAATTGGGCAAATCATCTCTCATAAAAGAAGCAAGTAAAAGACTTTTCAGTGGAGAAAAAAGCAGGGAGGTGAGAGAAAAAACATGAAGCTTTCATCACATTCAACTAAAGGAAGAAATAAAATGCACACTCATTTTCATATGAAAACTTATCTTACAATACAGGAAAGTGGGGGAGAAGGGAATAAGCAGGGTGGGGAGGGTGATGGAAGGGAAGGCAAAGGGAGGAGGAAGCAATTAGAAGTCAACACTCTTGGGGATGGACAGGATCAAAAGAGAGAGCAGAAGAAATGGCAGGGAGGATAAAATGGAGGGAAATATAGTTAGTCTTACACAACGTGACTATTATGGAAGTCATTTGTTAAACTACACAGATATGGCCTATATTGAATTGCTTGCTTTCCCAAAGGGGATGGGTGGGGAGGGAGGGAGTAAGAGAAGTTGGAACTCACAGTTTTAGGAACAACTATTGAGTATCGTTCTTGCATACAACTAGGAAATGAGAAATACAGGTAATGGGGTATAGAAATTTATCTTGCCCTACAGGACAAAACAGAAGATGGGGATAAAGGAAGGGAGGGATGTTAGAAGGGGGGGGCAGATTGGTCTTAGGGGTAATTAGAATGCTTGGCATTTTGGTGTGGGGCAAGGGAGAATTGGGGAGAAAATTTGGAACCCAAAATTTTGTGGAAATGAATGTTGAAAACTTAAATAAATAAATTTAAATTAAAACAAAAAGTATCTTCCTAAGACAGTTAAAACAGAAGTGATTCAGTTTCCTGGCATGACGCTGGTAGACTGTCCATGTTTCATAGGGATATGACAATGAGGTCAACACAACCGCTCTGTAGACCTTCAGTTTGGTAGTCAGTCTAATACCTCTTCTCTCCCAAACCTTTCTTCTGAGCCTCCCAAACACTGAGCTGGCTCTGGCAATGTGTGCATCCACCTCATTGTCAATACGTATGTCCCTGGAAAGTACACTACCAAGGTAAGTGAACTTATCCATAGCGTCTAAAACTTCTCCATCTGTTGTAACTGATGGTTCCACATATGGATGATGTGGTGGTGGCTAATGGAGCACCTATGTTTTCTTGGTGTTAATGTATCAATCAATGCTGAGGCTATTGACTGTTTACCTCAGATTGAAGTCAATCCCTCCTTAGCTGAACTTCCAACTGAAGGAGAGGTTTCGAGGTTCATTAGGGTCCTTTCATGTGGCAAAGCACCTGGTACTGATACTAGCCTTTAATAGGTATTTCACAAAAGTTTGTTAATTGATTTATTGACTGTCAACTGATACTGATTAACAGACCTCAGCTACCTCCTCATTCCACTTCTACAGTTCCCTAATCCCATTAGTGAGTTTTTCCCCAAATCTCCCTTTTGGAGAATATAAGCTACTTAAGGGCAGGCCCTGGTCTTCTTTTTTTTAGTTTTAGTATTCTTAACATGTAGTACATGTTGTGACTAATTTTTTTTCTTTTTTTTAATTAACTAATTTATTTTTAAATGTTCTACAATCACTTCCTTAAAATTAAGATTTTATCCCCCCCACACCTTCCCCCCGCTACCCTGCTCCCTCCCCATGACAGCATACAATTCTGTATAGGTTCTACATATACTTTCCTATTGAGCACATTTTCACTATAGTCATGGTATGTAGTCGCACTAAAATAAATAGAAGAAATCATATAGCAAATCAAAACATAATGCACTAAAACCCCCCCCACACACACACAAACATGATCTGCTACATTCTGTGAATGACTTCCATATTTCTTTCTCTGAGTGTGGAAGGCATTTTGCCTTAGAAAATCGTCATTGGGATTTTTTTTTTCGGAAAGTTCTTGTGTTATTACAGAGTTCCAAGTCTAGCAGAAAAAACTCTCGCACACTGTGGTCATTGCTGTGCACAAAGTTCTCCTGGTTTTGCTCCTTTTGCTCAACATCAGATCATATAAGTCTTTCCAGGCCTCCCTGAAGTCTTCTTGTTCATCATTTCTTATGGTGCAATAGTACTCCATTACATTCCTATACCATGATTTATTAAGCCATTCCCAAAAAGAGTGCTGTTATAAATATTTTTGTACATGTGGGTCCCTTTCCCATTTTTATAATCTCTTGGGGATACAGTCCTAGTAGCAATATTGCTGGGTCAAAGGGTATGCACATTTTTGTAGCCCTTTGGG
>JAQQSK010008845.1:0-13334 GCA_028658325.1 Potorous gilbertii
ACAATCATGTGCAAACAGAAAACCATGCACCAACACTCTTTCCACTTTGGTCTTGGCTTGGAGACTTTTCAAATTGAAGACCTTACCATTAGTACGGTACTTGATCTTGATGCCATGTTCATCCTCATTGAAGGCATTTGTCAACATGGCTGAAAACATCATGCTAAAAAGCATGGGAGCAAACACACAGCCCTGTTTCACTCCATTGGTGACTGGGAAGACACGAGAGCATTGTCAATTATCCAGAATCCAGGCAAACATGCCATCATGAAATTGACGTACAATATTGATGAACTTTTCTGGGCAACCAAATTTTGACATAATTTTCCATAAGCCCTCATGATTAACCGTGTCAAAGGCCTTGGTCAGATCTACGAACATTGTGTAGAGACCTCTGTTCTGCTCCTGGAATTTCTTCTGTAGGTGTTGGGCAGCAAACATGGTATCAATTGTTCCTCAGCCCTTTCTGAAGTCACACTGGCTCTCAGGTATATGACCATCTTCCAGGTGAAGGATCAGACTATTATTGGGAACTCTGACAAGAATTTTGCCAGCAGTGACTAAGAGAGAGATCCCCCTATGATTGTCACAGGTCAATTTATTCCCTTTGCCTTTAGAGAGATGAACAATGGAGGCATCAAGGAATCCTTGAACTCCTGGGGGATAACCTCCTCTTGCCATAAAACCCGGAAAATTTCAATCATCTTTTGTATGAGCAAAGATCCCCTTACCTTGTAAATTTCAACTGGAATAGAATCAGCACCAGGTGCTTTGCCACATGAAAGGAGCCTAATGGCCCTCAAAACCTCCCCTTCAGTTGGAAGTTCAGCTAAGAAGGGATTAACTTCAACCTGAGGTAAACAGTCAATGGCCTCACCATTCATTGATGATGCTCTGTTGAGAACACTATGGAAGTATTCAGTCCATCCCTCTAGGATCATATCCTTAACACTAATCAATGTGACTCCATCACCACTGACTAGTTGTGATGCACCATAAGTTTTTGATCCATAAATAGCTTTCAGAGAATCATAAAAAAAGATAAAAGACAAAAGACATCACCCATTTCACTAGCTTAAAATAAAACAGACCTGTACATAATAAATTAATATTCTCATTGTTACTATCCACAGTATCCCAGGAGAGTAATATACATTGGACTTGTAGTAAAAAGATCTGAACTGGAGTCTTGGCTCCACCATTTGTTAGCTGTGTGACCTTGAAGGAGCCCCTTGACTTCTCTGTTTTCCATTTCCTCATCTATAAAAGAAGAGTAACTATGTACCTCAAGGGTTGTAAAGATAGAGTGAGGTAATGTCCCTAAAGGTGTCATAAAGAACTCTCTGCATGGAAATTCCATCAATGTGGATCAGTAAATTTTCTCTAACTTCTAGTCTTTGAAATTTGCCTAAGTCACTCAAAGGGGAAGTATCTTGCCCAAGGTCACCCATCTATTATGTGTCAGATTCAAGACTGAACTCAGGTATTCTGGATTCCATGGCCACCCTTCTGTCCACTTAACCATACAGAAGCACATGATGCTTCTCTGCAAACAGAAAAAAAAAACTCTTCCTTTGATGTTCTACCCATTGTCCTACTTCATATTCCCTTGCTGCCTACTTTTCTCCCATTGGAGTCATGCTTCTAGTGTTCTTTTCCTAAAACATATCTATTGTGTAACTCATCCCCTCTGGACTGAATTCTGTGCTTCATAAGAGATGACTATCTCGTCTTCAGAGATAACTTAAGGAGCTCCTTGCCCAGCTTTCTCAGAAGATAAGTTCATAATTGCTTTCTGGAAAGGATGTCCTTCCTTTCAACATCTAACCTGAAGGAGTGGCTTTAGCATGGGGATTTCAGATACGTGTAGGAGGGATAGGTAGTTCCAAAGTATTTGAGTGAGGGAGGACTGTGGGCAGATGAGACCTTGATCACCATAAAGCTGTTGTAGGAAGTCATCCCATTCTGCTCATGGTTAGGGCCTGTCCTAAATATCTTTCTTCTTCACTCTTTCTCCTTTTGGGGACTCCTGTAATGAGCCGCGTTTATAAAGCACCCCTCTCCTGCTTCATACACATACATAAATGTCCTGTACAACCAATAAACCTCATTCTGAGGCTTCCTCTCTCTTCGTGGGTAGAGTCAGCCTCCCCGGTTTAGAGAGATCCATGTCGAATTTTATTGAAAAGGGAAATCAGTACCCTCCCTTTGTCAAAGGTGGGTCTGAATTATTCATTGAAAGCTTCATTATCTCTAATTGTGGTAACTCACACTTTGAAATAAAGTATCTCACATAGCAAAGATCCCTGATACATTCTCTGGCAAATATGTGCAGATATGTAATCAGCTGTGGTAATCAAGTGCACATCAACAAAGATTCGGAAGGTTTCAGGGGCGTAAAGCTGCTGTTACAGTGAGCAATCACTTGGCAGTGTGGCTTATTTTAATAGACACATCACTTTAAAATAAGTCTTCACCATCTGCTCCAGCCTCTAATTACAAATGCAACAAGAACATAATTCACAATTGCATCATTAAAAAGTAAGACATAAGGGATTTAATGCATGTCTACGTCCCTTTTTTAATGCAGTGGGCGTCTGTTACGCTTTTCTTGGGATTCAGGCACAAATCGCCAGGAAAACTTTCTTCCCTTGGTGGTGAAAAGTCCCAGAGAGTGAAGCTCTTTGTGAGGCAGCAGGAGATCTATATAAGACTGCACAGTTGCCATAAATATTCATATGCTGGGATTTTATCGATATTAGATCTTGTCAACATGGCCTTTTTTTTGAAATGCAAAATATGCATCTTCTAGCTTAACTTACAAAGGATGAGTAGAGAACAGTCTATTCAGCAGAAAGTGAAGTGGGAAAGAGGCAATTCCCCAGTTAATCTGATCAATGTAGACAGCTCTTTTTGACTGTCTGAAATCAATTAGCCAGACCATTATCCACAATCCATTTCATTTGGAGCTATGTACACCCATTTTGATAATCGGAGCTCATAGGGTAATAGGATTTAGGGCCTGAAGGGACCCTAGAGATCAACCTCTTCATTTTATGGATAAGAAAATAGAGACCCATACAGATTTAAGGTTAGGGTCACATGGATGGTAAGTGATGGAGAACCCGTGGTTCTAGTGATCTTTGCCAGTGTTACTAGTTTCCTATGAAAAGCAAAATAGTTTAATTTTTTAGCATCATGTTTATTTTATTTTATATATTTTAATATCATATACATTTTACTTTAATTTTTTTAAAGAGGTTGATTTTTTAAAAAGTTTATTATGGAAATAAATGCCACTGTAACTTATAACTTAAGGTAAATTCATTTTTTAATTCAATGATTGAATTTTTCAAATAGTAGTTGGGGGTCTGTATTATATACCTCCATTAAATAGGTACAATTTTCAAGGCCAGCAATCAAAGGACCATTTTACTTCCTATTGTTCACTGTGACTACAATTAAATGTGCAGTGGTAGATTGGGTCTGAATTTCTGGTCTCAACAGCAAGGCTTCCCTAAAGAGAAGAGTTCATTTTTCTACTGAATTATATTTATTTTTATAAACTCTTTATCAAAAGAGCTAATCATGAAAACTGATACAATAGAACTATAACTGGTTCTGGAACTGTTCCCTAATGAATAGTCAAAGAATAGGAACAAGTGACTTTCAAAGGAAGAAAATCAAGACAGCAATAAGTATGTAGGGGAAAAAAATGTTCCAAGTCTTTAACCATCAGAGATATGCAGATTAAAGTAAATCTGAGGTCCTACCTAATACTCATGAGATTAGCAAAGTTGAGGGAAATGATAAATGCATGAGGGACTATGGAAAGAGCCATATTGATGTTCTGTTGGTGGAGCTGTGAATCACCAAAGCTATTCTGGAGAGCCATTGGGAAACATGCTGCAAAGTGATGACATTATATATACTCTTTGACCCAGTAATGCCACTACTAGAACGATGCCCTAAAATCATCAGTGGTGATTGATTAGGCATTGATCATCATCAAATTTCACCTGTAAAATAAGAGTGTTCAATTGGGTGGTCTCTGAGATCTTCTCCAATTCTAATGCTAACAACCCATACGACTCTCTCTTGGGCACTCTTTTTGCTCCTTCTACCCTCTTTCAGTTGGTGATTTCATCAGTTTCCATGGATTTGATTATCACTTCTATTGATAATTCTCAAACCTATTTACCCAGCTCTAACCTGTCTGCTGACATCTAGACTCACATCTCCAACTTCCTATTGGACATCTTGAACTGATGTCTCGTAGAAATCTTAAACTCACAATGCATCCAAAACTGAACTGAACCTAAACAATCCTCTCCCTACTTCAGCCCATCCTCCCATTAGCAATCAAAGTGATCTGGTCTGACTATGTTATGCATCTGCTTAAAAAACTCTGGAGGCTCACTTTCACTTTCGGGAGCAATTATAAAATCTATTGCTTAGCATTCAAGGCCTTTCATAATCTGCTCAATGAATTCCAGATGGAGTGTCTTGTGGGAAGAATTTAATAAATGTTTGTTGACTGACTCTAGATCTGTGATCTAGTGATCTTACTATTCATCACTTTGTGATTTATCAGCCACTTTTCCAACAAGCCAATGAAATAAGCAATACAAGTACTTTTAGTTCTCTTTTATAAATGACAGTAATGAGACTTAGAGATGCTCTCAGATCTGACTAGATCCATATGACTAGTAAATAATAGAGCCAGGTTTCTTGATTCCAAGTCCTTTGACTGTAAGTCTGTGTACTTTACACTGCACCATTTTGTCTCTATTAGTATAAGATTTAAAGAAATGTTAACACCTAGGTACAATAAGAAACCCTGTTCAACAATCTATTTTGTTCCCCATCCTTAAGCTGACCACAAATGAGTCAGTGAAAAACTAAATAGTTCTCATATTTGAGCCAAGTTTTATGTCAAAAATCTTTAAGAAACAACTTAAATTTTTCTAGGAACTTCCCTTGCACCTAATGGAGATATGTGATTGCCTTCAGACTAACGAAAGAGAAGGCATTAAGTTGCTATAACATCTATCACATGGTCAGAAATGCAAGTTTCCACAGACTTCAAAAGTCACAAGAAGAAAAAAGTACACAGTGCATTTCTTAAACTGTCAGCATGAAACCAATGATTATAATTTTTCTAATCAGGAGGGAATAATTTTCCCCCTCTTAACCTTAATCTTTTTGTCCTTTGAAGCTAGAACATGTATCATTCCTAATTTGCACTGAATTAGTCCCTTAGTAACCATCGTGCCCATGGATTCTATACAAGGCTGTCTTCTGGAAGACTTTTGAGTTATAAAACCAAGTTTACCAGAACATTACATTTTAACACACTGAAATACACTTTACACATTTTTTAAAAAGGAGAGATGTAAAGTGGTTTTTCCATCAGATGTTATCATCCTGTTTTACAAATGGCATTCTTTCCCTTCTGTGTGGAAGAACAAAGCAGATTAGGAATGTCGCAGCTTTAGAATTATGAACCACAAATGGAAGCCAAGAAGGCAGTGACATATATACATGTATATTCATATGCATGCACACATGCATATATATGAATATATTAAAATTTCTATTGCTTCTATCTACAATATATAAGTACATATATGTGTACATAGGTATATAGTTATATGTTCTGTATATCATATTATATGTGTATATATTGCATATTATGTATTTATGTGTGTAACATACATACTCACATATATCTATATATAATGTGTGTGTGTGTGTGTATAGCTTCTCTCATGCCTTTAGTTAGGCAATGTTTCTCAGAAAAAAAGCTGTATTCCTTTTTAAAAAATAGAAATCTTCCCAGAGGGATATTCCTTAGTCTTTCTTGGTAATTCATTCTCTTGTCTCACATCCCCCTCCCTCTTTGTGCTTCTTCCTGCTGCCATAGCAGAACTTTATTTTTCTTTTGCACACTCTTATGAATGGCAGCAAGTACATTTGCCAACACTCTTGTAATATCCCTTCATATTTTCAAAAACCATTATTGAACATATATTCAAAAACTATTATAGAACGTTTATTCAAAAACTTCTGCTAACTCTTGTTATTTCAATATAGTTTCATCACTCTTTTCTTACAGGTGCCACTTTCTAAACTTGTAGTGATCTTGGTTGCTGCTCCTTCTGACCAAGATAAAAAAATTCTATTTCAACCAGAGATCCCGCAGCACTGTGTGCCAAGAAGATCTGACCCATACTACATGCAGAAGAAAAACCTTAAGGTTATACATACTACACTCCAAAGCATGCATCTAAGTCACTTGTTTGGACAAATCATGGGTAGTGTGGGATATAGTGAAAAGAGTACGGGCTTAGAGTCACATGGCCTGAGTTCAAAATACAACTTTGCCACTTATTAGCTCTGTGTTCATTAGCAAGTTTTTTCTCCTTGATAGTACCTTAATATCGGAGCTGCTGCTAACTTCTGTTCTCTGCCTGGTCCACAAGGATTTATCACCCTTCTCACAGCTTCTAGGGTTTTAACTTCCCTCCCTAAATAAACACCCCACCCTAGTATCTATTGAGATTCTGTTATGTCTACATACAAGTGTGTGTTAAAGAGTAAGTTTATAAGGTTAATTACCAGCACATTACTCACACTACAATAGTTTTGTTGGCAGGCAGCTTTTGGTTAGACAGTTGTGACCACATTGTAAGGAGATGAGCTGTAACCATTTGGTTCCTGGGGCAACGTTGAGTTCAAAATGTCTAATTTCCTAAACTTATGGTTTCCACATAAAATGAACACTACAAGTTTGGTCTATAAAGAGTAGGAGTTAGGGGTGGGGGACAGGAAAGGCACTGCTGAAATCTCTCACCAAATTGTAGAATTTTGGAGAATGTTGGCAAAGCTTTAGAAAGTAAGGTGGAACCCTAGGGAAGCTACGCAAAGTAGAAGACAATGAGAAGATAACCAAGCAGTTTGTATTTTGTACTGGAATTTTGACATAGGAAATATATTAGACACCTTTTCCTTCAGATACGCCAAAATGACATCTCTTCCACTAACAAATATAGAACAAACATATATGGCCACATCAACATTTAAGTCCTTCCTTTACAGCTGAAATTCAAAATATCAAGTCAAATATTAGAATATAAATCGAGGATAGAAAAAAATAAAATGTTCCATTTTTCCTTTTCCACCAAATTATTTATGAAAATAACATTCTACGTAAGCTTGCAGACTATATTTTATATTAACAAGCCTAAGATAACATTTTTTTAAAACTGCTTGAAGTATAATTGGGGGTCTGCTCTTGTTCTAGATTTCTGAAGCTTTTTTTTCCGTAATGGCTTAACCTAGTGCACAAATCCCTAAGGAATATAACAAAAAGACGGTCCCTCCATCCAATGCAGGAAGAAATATAACTTCATTCCCTCCCTTTCCTTCCTGCTACAAATCTACCTTCATATCAGAAGATAAACTGGCTCCAAACACAAGTGTAATTCAATATTCTATTTTAAATGACATCAGATTTGAAGCCCTGGTAATCAACAGCCCACTGGGGATGCTATGTAAATAAAACTAGCTTTGATCCCATTCCCAAGCCCCTTGCCAATGTGAAAAGACAGCCTTATGCCCTTTACTTCTCCATTAATTGAAACAAACAACTCTGTCAGGCAACTTTTAAAAGGAATAGACCAGGTTACTTAAGGTGTTGTTTTTAATCTCGTGTATGTTGTTTTGCTGTTGTGGTGGTGGTGGTGGTTGTTGATGAGTTGTGTCTGACTTTTTGTGACTCCATTTGGGCTTCCCTTGGCAGAGATACTACAGTGATATTCCACTTCCTTCTCCAGCTCATTTTACAGATGAAGAAATCGAGGCAAACAGAGTTAAGTGACTTGCCCAGGGTCACACAGCTATTAAGTGCTGAGGCCAGATTTGAACTCAAGAACATAAGTCTTCCTGACTCCAGATCTGGTATTCTATCCACTGCAGTGCCATCCAGCTGCCCTGAATGTTGTTTTAGATATACATATTAGTATAGGACAAATATTTAAATAGCCAGTTACCTCAGGTATTGAAACATTCTAATAGTTACTGGACTTCCACTATATGTATTTATGAGACATTATTTTAAATGAGGTGTGGCATACCTTAACTTCAAGGTAATTAAGTTATTCTTTATTTTTTTTACTTACTATTAAATAGTTTTCTTTATTATTACACAGCTCAGGGGAGGAAACTTGAAAAGTGGAAAATAGACTAGAGATCGAAAGACCCAGGTTTAGGAGAACATTGTACACAGTAACAGCAACGTTGCGTGATGATCAACTATGAATAACTTAGACCTTCTCTCAGGAATACAATGATCCAAGACAATTCCAAAGGACTCATGATGGAAAATGCTATCCACATTTGGAGAAAGAATTGATGGAGTCTGATTGCAAATCAAAGCATACTCTTTTCACTTTATCTTTTTCATGTTTTTTTCTTTTGTTCTCTTCTTTAATAACAGGACTAATAGGAAAATGTGCTTTACATCATTGCACATTATAACCTATTTAAAATTATTTTCCTTTTTAGGGAGTGGGAGGGACAAAATTTGTAACTAAAAGTTTTTTTAATGAATGTTAAAAATTGTCTTTACATGTCATTAGAAAAAATAAAATACTATTGAAACAAAGGAAGGGAAGAAAAGAGAAAGAAAGAAAGAAAGAAAGAAAGAAAGAAAGAAAGAAAGAAAGAAAGAAAGAAGGAAGGAAGGAAGGAAGGAAGGAAGGAAGGAAGGAAGGAAGGAAAGAAGGAAGGAAGGAAGGAAGGAAGGAAGGAAGGAAGGAAGAAAAAGAAAGGAAGAATAAAAGAAAGAGGAAGAAAGAAAGGAGAAAGGGAAGGAAGGAGGAAGCGGGGAGGGAGGGAGAAAGCACCAGGCTGAGTCTTGGCTCTGCCATTCATGAGCAGATTCCTAATTTCTCTCCTCCTCAGACTCCTCCACTCTCCAATGGTAATGATAGCACTATCATTCTCACCTCCACAGAGTTGCCATGAGAAGCCAATGAGATAGGGGACCTAAAGTACCTTGTTACCGTGAAGCACTACAAAATTGTAAGGTATTACTGTTGTTATGGCTACATCTCATCCATCTCAGAATGTTCAAAATTCTCTCAGCACATATAGTGAACATACTCCTACTGTTTCTAAACAACATTGAAGGCATCAGCACTTTCTATAAAGCCCAGATGAGACAGTCCCTTCTCCACGCAGGACAAACATTTTTTTTTCCTCACTCACCCACTCAATAAATATTGAATAACCACACATCACCCATGGTGTAATGCATCTGACTTTGGGGAACAGAAAGGCAAGGCACAGTTCCTGACCTCAAGAGGTTTACAATCTGAAACCTTTACTGAAACCACCTTGACTCAAAGAGTAACTTTGTAATTCATAGTAACAATATCCAACTAGGAAGGTAGGAGTTTGTAGTGGGTCCTGTAATGTCTATATTTTTTTATTAATGATTCGATAAAGACACAGAATGTCATGCTTATCAAATTTGATAATTAAAAGCTGGGAGAGATAGATAGTTAAGATATTGATAACAAAGTTAGGGTCCGACAAAATCTTGGCATGTTAGACCAATCCTAAAACTTTGAGTCAAACCTAATATGATTAAAGAGTCATCCCCTAAAGTCTGCCATCAGGGTTCCAAAATACAATTTCACAAATACAAGAGAGGGGATATCTATCTATATTTCACATGAGGATTCTAGTGGTTTTAATGAGTGACAAGCTTATTAAGAATCAACAGAGGAATATGGCCAGCAAAAAGCTAATTCAGTCTTAGAAATTGTTAGAAAAAAGTGTTCAAGATTATTAGGGAGAAGAGGGTGCCACTATATTCTGTCCTTGTCATAGCACAGCTAAATATTGTATTCAGTGGCACATTGCAGAACATTGATAATGTGGGAAAAAACCAAAGGAAATTAAATAGGATTGTTAATGACCTCAAAATTATGCCGTATGAGGATCCATTGAATGAACTGGAGGTTTTAAGCTTGTAGAAGAGAATTGTTGTAACTAGTGCTGTTTCGTGGTTGTCATCATGAATAATGACATTTATATTGTGCTTTAGGGTTCATAAAAAGCTTTAGATGTGTTATGTCATGTGATCCTCAGAATAACCCTGTGAGATAGGTGTTATTATTGCCTTAATTTTACAGATGAAGAAATAGGTTCAGATGATAAGTATTTGCCCAGCTTGTCTGAAGTGTCCGAAGCAGGATTCCAACATAAGTCTTCCTGATTCCCAGTCCAATAGTCTAAGTATACATTGTACCTCCAGAAAGAATAGGGAAAGATGGGAGGATATGGTGGGTATCTTTAAGTATTTCAGCATCTGGCAAGTGACAGAGGGATAAGAGTTCTATTTTATCTTGAGAGGGCAGAACTTGGAACAGGAGGAGAAGATGGAGAGAGGAAAATTAGGGCTTTGAGGAAGGGTAAAATTCGTTATAATTTGACCTTAAGAGTAGACTGTCCTGTCTTGGAAAGCAGTGATCAATTGTCCCTCACTGGAGACCTCTAAGTAACAGCTGGATGACCACTGGCTGGATAGGTGCTGTTGGGAATTCTTTTCTATGAAGGGGTTAGACGAAATAGCTGCTGGGGTCACTTCAAACAGGAAGTCTTTGTTTCTGCAGTCAGTCCCAAAGTTCTTCGACAGGTCATTCAGGGCTAGACTATTCAGTCAAGACCTTGTGTCCCAAAGGCTTCCTTCTCAGCCATCCTAGTAGAGAAAAACATTTTTCTTTTCTTCAGTGTTTTGGACAATGTTGATAGGAACAGGAGCAATTCACACTTCTATAGCTGATGCTATAGAATTACAACAGTTCTTGCCACCCTTGTCCAAAACACTGAAGAAAAGAAAGGAAACAAGCATTTAATAAATGCCTGCGACATGGCAGGTGTTGTACTAAAGTGTTTTACAATTGCCATCTCATTAGGTCTTCACAACAACCCTGGGAGGGAAGTTTTGTGACTAGCCCCATTTTATAGTTGAGGAAACTGAGACAAGTAGGTCATTCCACTAAAATAAGTCTGACACTGGATTTGAACTTAGATCTTCCTGAATCTAGGTACAGGGCTCTCTCTACAGCGCCACCTCAGGCAGCTGGGAAACTTCACCCTCAAGGCAGAAAAGAATCATTGTAAATCAGGGAGAACTATAGCAACACCTCCCAGATGTTTTTCAGGAAAGGACAAGGTGTATTTTCATCTTCAAAAGATGTGATATGGCTAGAAGTGTTTCAGCCCCATTGTATAGATACAATCAAACTGTGTGCGTGTGTGTGTGTATGTGGGCAACGTAAACAAATACATGAAAAAAAATATTAGCAACCAACACATATAAACAAAGCACAATCCATGCAGAGGGAGGAGGAAAGCAACAAATAAGCAGGTGTCTTTATATGCTTAGTTAGAACTCGAGTAAATAAATGAACCCACAACATATGAGAAAAGGTGAATCACTGAAGCTCTAAATTGTCCTGATGTGTCAAAGTTCCAGCAACAGCTGGATGAAATACTGTATTTGTTCTGTCATCTGCTGCCGATATTTCAATACCTTTCAAAGGTTCTCTGACCTGTCTGGATTAGTTGATAGTATGATTGAGTCTGGGTCGCAGCTCCTACCTCATGTTTTCCTTCTGCCTCCTTGAAACACTTCTATCATCTAGGATACCCAGAGTCTACAAACTGTGTACATCATCAAAGCAACACTGAGACAGAAATTATTCCCGTGAAATACAAATTCCTTATAGTTGCATTTAAAAGCCCTTGGCAATCTAACTCCAGCCTATCATTTCCAGATTTATTAATATTTTTTTTTCTTCAACAACTCTATGTTCTATCTAACTCGGTCTACTTGCAGTTCCCACAGATTGATATTCTACCTCCTGCACATGCACAGGCTGTTCTCCATGTCTATATTCCATTCCTTCCTCCCTTACTTACCTCCCTGAGAAACCAGCTTACGGACCACTTGCAAAGGGGAAATTGTTCCTTTTCTTAATTTATTTTTTGGGAGTGGGGATAATTTCTGATGTTTGTCATGTTGATGGGCTCTTCCTCTTCTCCAATTGATTGTGCACTGGACTGTGTCTGTTCATTTGCAGCATCTTGCCGTTAAAAGATAAAACTTCTTGAGGCAAAGACCACCTTCCATTTCAGCTTTGTATGTGAAGAACCAGAAAAGGAATAGAGGGGCGCAGAGTGGTTAACCTAAGGTCCTGGAATCTTTGTTTCTTTCTCTTTCTTTCATTCTTTCTGACTTGTTTTCTTTCTTTCTCTTTCCTTCTCTTCTTCTATCTCTTTCTTTCCTTCCTTCCTTTATTTTCCTTCTTTTTTCTTTCTTTTTCTCTCCTTTCCTTATTTTTCCTTCCTTCTTTCCTTCTTTCTTCCTTTCTTTGCAACAACTGCATTTGAATATGATTGATTTCCTTTAAAAATTCTACGTATTTTACGGCATACGTTTAAAATCATTTTTCTGACGAGGGACTCGTAGGCTTCAGCAAACTGACCAAAATGTCCATGACTGTAACAGCAAGGACCCGAGCACACGCAGGAGGGCCTGTTGTACAGGTTCTTAGAGCTACTTTTCTGAAAGGAAATCAACTTTTGAAGGGTCAACAACCTACTTTAATCAAGCACATGTATCATTCACTTAGTTCATGGGAAAAAGACAGCACCCTGACCTTCAGAGAAAATGCAAACAGAAATTACAAGCAGAAATTACAAACAGAAAGACCAACAGACAGGGCTTCCAACTCTCTGACCATAGACAATACATACATTGCATCAACATCTAGATTTTCAAAGCCGGGGTCAAGAGTCTCATCTGACACATGAACTTTATTCCAGAAAATAATCATCAAAGCAAAACCTCACCTCAGAGTATATACACTCTTTTCAGGGCTGGAGGGCAGGACCCTTGTGACACAATGCCTCATTAGAAATTAGCAAAATGTATCTAAGATCTATTAATGGAAAGTAAAGATCTTTTTTTCAATATAAATTTATTTATTTAACTTTTTACATTCATTTTCACAAAATTTTGGGTTCCAAAATTCTCTCCCCATTTGTCCCCTCCCCCCACCCCAGTACACTGAGCATTCTAATTTCCCCTATCACCAATCTGCCCTCTCTTCTATCATCCCTCCCTTCTCTTGTCCTCATCTTCTCTTTTGTCCTGTAGGGCTAGATAATTTTCTATTCCCTATTGCCTGTATTTCTTATTTCCTAGTAGCAAGAACAATACTTGACAGTTGTTCCTAAAACTTTGAGTTCCAACT
>JAQQSK010008846.1:0-13333 GCA_028658325.1 Potorous gilbertii
ACAATCAGGATAACACAAGATCTAACAGCTTCTACATTAAGAGATCAAAGGGCATGGAATATGATATTCCAGAAGTCAAAGGAACTAGGTCTAAAACCAAGAATCACCTACCCAGCAAAACTCAGTACAATATTTCAGGGAGAAAAATGATCTTTCAATGAAATAGAGGATTTTCAAGCATTCTTGATGAGAAGACCAGAGTTGAAAAGAAAATTTGACTTTCAAAGACAAGAATGAAGAGAAGCATGAATAGGTAAATAGCAAAGAGAAGTCATAAGGGACTTACTAAAGTTGAATTGTTTACATTCCTACATGGAAAGACAATATTTGTAACTCTTGAAACTTTTCCTATCTGGGTATTTGGTGGGATTACACACACACACACACACACACACACACACACACACACACACAGCACAGAGTGAATTGAATAGGATGGGATCATATCTTAAAAAAATGAAATTAAATGGTGAGAGAGAAATAAATTCGGAGGAGAGAGGGAGAAATGGAATGGGGCAAATTATCTGGAATGGGGCAAATAATCTCTCATAAAAGAGGCAAGCAAAAGACTTTTTAGTGAAGGGAAAAAGAGCAGAGGTGAGAGAAAAACATGAAGTTTACTCTCATCACATTCGACTTAAGGAAGGAATAAAATGCACACTCATTTTGGTATGAAAACCTATCTTACAATACAGGAAAGTGGGGGAGAAGGGGATAAGCAGCATGGGGGGATGCTGGAAGGGAGAGCAATGGGAGGAGGGAGCAATTTGAAGTCAACACTCTTAGGGAGGGACAGGATAAAAAGAGAGAATAGAAGCAGTGGGAGGCAGGATAGGATGGAGCAAAATATAGTTAGTCTTTCAACACAACTATTATGAAAGTCATTTCCAAAACTACACAGATATGGCCTATATTGAATTGCTTGCCTTCCCAAAGGGAATGGTTGGGGAGGAAGGGATGAAGAGAAGCTGGAACTCAAAGTTTTAGGAACAACTGTCGATTACTGCTC
The DNA here is from genome assembly GCA_028658325.1 of Potorous gilbertii. Classification (NCBI taxonomy): domain Eukaryota; kingdom Metazoa; phylum Chordata; class Mammalia; order Diprotodontia; family Potoroidae; genus Potorous; species Potorous gilbertii. The sequence continues at coordinate 1,010 of JAQQSK010008846.1, forward strand.
TTGCTACTAGGAAATAAGAAATACAGGTAATGTGGTATAGAAAGTTATCTGGCCCTACAGGACAAAAGAGAAGATGGGGACAAGAGAAGGTAGGGATGCTAGAAGAGAGGGCAGATTAGTGATAGGGGCAATTAGAATGCTCAGTGTTTTGTGGTGGGAGGAGGGGACAAATGGGGAGAAAACTTGGAACCCAAAATTTTGTGAAAATGAATGTCAAAAGTTAAATAAATTAAAAAAAATGAAATCAGTGTTTTTCTTCTGACTATCACTTTCCTCAATTGTGTTTACTTCTCTCCTGGCCTATGCTTAGGTTTGTGAGTGACCATAAGCATTCTTTTCTGCCTTGAAAATGTGAGGAGGATCCCCCCCACCATTGTAGGCACAAGTTCTGGTGTATCAGTGCTCTTCTTTGCTCTGGGACTGTGACCTATGTCTGAGTATGGGGAAAGCAACAGAGTCTTGCCTTAGTGATAGCAAGAGACTCTTAAAATCTCCTTCTGACCAATTGCTCCATCACCTTACAGTGTGTGTGCTTAGAGCTCTATAAAGAGCCACTATCACTGCTGATTCAGACCCTGCCAAAGTCTGTTTCTGGTTTACTGGGGCTGGGGCTATACTGGCAAGGCCTGTGCCTGACTGTACTCCACTCTTATCCCAGACCTTTTTCTGTTTTCCTTCTATATTGTCTTTGGAGTCTGTGGACTAAGATGTCTGAAAACCACCACTGCTGTGAGTGACTTAGTCACCTTGAGGCCTGCTCCTGGTTTCCTTGACCAGACTATGTGCCTGCAGTGATTTGAGCTTCTCTCTTGAACTTTGGTTCAACAGACCTTTTAATTTGTCTTGAACTGGAAAATTGCTTCACTCTGTCTTTTTGTGGATTCTGCAGATCTAAAATTTGTTTAGAGTAATTATTTAAAAGTATTTGGAGGGGTTTGGAGGAGAGCTCACAGGAGTTCCTGTCTTTACTCAGCCATTTTGGTCTCACCTCTCACACTTACTTGTCTTTTAAATGTTTGGTAGAATTCACTTGTGAATCCATCTTGCCATGGGTATTATTTCCGATAGAGTCACTGATTGATTGCTCAACTTCTTTTTCTAAATGGATAATTCAAATATTTTATTTCCTCTTCTATTAATCTGGACATTTTATATTTTTTAAATATCAATTTTGCTTAGATTGTGAGATTTATTAGTATATAATTAGGCAAAATGCTACTAATAATTGCTTCAATTCCTTTTCATGGGTAGTAAATTCATCCTTTTCATTTTTAATACTAGTAACTTGGTTTTCTTCCTTCTTTTTCTTAAATTTTGACTTAGCAGTTACCAGTTATTTATGACTTTTCTAAAATGTTATTAATAAACCTAAAATCCAGTATTTCTCATGTGATTTTTCAAATCTCAGTAGAATAGGACTATCTCTTCACTTGTGTGGGAAACAATGCTTCTCTCAATTTGGACTAGAAGATTGGCGTTTTTCTTTCCTGGATGCCATGTCACATTACCGAAATATTTTAAGCTTATATTCTATCTGATTCCCCCCATCATTATCAGAGGAACTGTTCTGTATCCTCTAACATTCTGTGTGGAATTTATTATTTGATTAAAAAGTGTATAATTTTAAAATTTATCCCCATTAACTTTCATCTTATTAATTTTGGCCTACTATTATAGCCTGTCAAGCTCCCTCCCCTGCCCCCAATCCTGACTTTTTAATATTTGTTATTTCCCCCTCTCAGATTCACATTATCAGAAAATTTAACAAGCGTACCACCCCTATTTTCTTCCAAGTCACCAATAAAACTGATGAAAAGCAGACTCAAGGACAGTCCCTGAGACATTTCATTAGGGACTCCTTTCCAAGTTGACATTAATTCATTAGTTACTACTCTTTGGATCCAATCACTCACTCACCTGTTTTGAATACACATTATTATACTATTATTTAGACCACATTTGTCCATCTTTCCCACAAACATGGGAAGAGGAATATAATACTTTGCTGAAATGTATTCTCACTGTCTCGAACTTTTCCTGTAAGCTGAATTATTCTGTTAAAAAGAAAATAAAATTATTTTGGGAAGACCTGTTTTGATGAAATCATAGTTACTCAGTGATTTTTATTTTAAATAGGGAAGAAGGGAATCATTATCCTATCCAGAAGAGAAGGAGGAGTAAAAAGAGGAGGAAGGGGAGGAGAAAAGAAGAACCACCTAACCTGTCCAAAGGAGAGTAACCAAAATATGAAAACTAAAGGGAAGTCAGTTGAGCTCTTGTTGGTGATGTTATATGTTTATTCACACATACATGTACACATATACCTATATAAACAGTGACAATGTTACAGGATAATTGGTTTCCTTTCTAATATTATGTGTTTTATTTTACACATTTAAAAACATTGTTCTAAGAAGTTTGAAGAGATTACCAAAGGGATCCATAAAGCAAAAAAGATTAAGAAAACCTGGACTAGATAATGTCTAATGTCCTTTCCAACTCCGAAATTCTATAATACAACTATCTATAATATGGATGACAAGATGTACAGAAACAAAGAAATATGTGAGTTAAGGATTTTTAGTGTTTTGGTGAGTGAAATATAACTGTAAATTGAGTTGGTTGTGAATAAATTATCTCTAAAATCACTTCCACTTCTAAAATCTGTGATTCCATTATATATAAATTGGACCCCAAATGAGCTTGAGCACAATAATAATTTTAACTTGCATTAAACAGCCCACCAAATGAAAATTACAACAACAATAACATTTCATTGGTTTTTGAATATAAAGGGCCTAAATACCATTAAAATATATATTTGCAAAATTTTCTCAACTGTGGTCAAACTAAATAGATGGGCATCTCACACTTAGACTTTTGAGGCATTGTGGAAAATTGAAAGAACATTAGATTTAGAATTTAAAAAAATACTATGTCTACCTTCATCGATTCTTCTACCAATCATATTTGTCTTGGGCACTAATATGAATGAATGTCTTTTATTTGTTTTATTCTTTGCAGTATTTACAGTTTTACAGTTTTACTCTTACATTAATGCTCAAGCTCACAACCATTCTATAGTGAATGCATTATTGTAGCCATTTTTGAGATGCAAAATCTGAAACGTAGACATGATATAAATTGTTCAGTGTCATATAGCTACTAAGTAACAGATGGAGGACTCCACTTGGTAACCTGAGTATAATTTGTTGCTATTTTCACCGTACCACATTTCCTCTAAAGTCTGTATATCTGTATATCTGATATCTGTATGCTTCTGCCAGCTGATACAGGAGTTCAACATGGTAGACTTTATACAGGTGCTTCAAAATGTCCAGATGTTTGAAATTTTGTTAACCAAACATTAATAAGAACAAATGAATTTTTCTATTTTTCCTATACTTTTTGCTGTTATGTAATCACATCCATCATGTGTTTTCACTAAAGAGGCAGTATTTAGTATTCCTGAGGCGTTACTAAGTTTTCTACTTGAAACACTTCAATGTCTTGACTTAACAATAAGAGAAGACAGACTAATGACTTTAAAAATAGTATGATCATAATCAGAACCTCAAGAGCTTCCTTTTATCATTATGCTTTTATGACTCCTGAGGGTCTGGTCCAAGCACTGTTTCCCACTAGTTTATAGGTTCACTCCCCACCCTCAGGCAATAAATACCACAGGTTTAATAAGTACTACTTGTTGTAGTGAGACTAACTTTGTGTTATTGTACCACTGTTAAGAGACCTCTGAATAGTGTAGTAAGACATAGCTTGTATTATAAGACCACTAATAAGAAAAAAATAGTCCCACATAGTAAAACCATGTATTTATGAATGTATACATAGATAATTTCTAATATTCCTTCTAACTTTGAGACTTTGTGATCTTTTATAAATGACAAGATCTATAGAAACAAAGAAATTTGGGAGCTTAGAGTGTTTTAGTGTTTTCTGAGTGAAACAGAGACACAAAATAGGTATCTGTATGTATGCGTATATATGCATATCTATAAATGTATAGACAGATCTAAAATATATGTGTGCATATATTTGTGTGTATGTATGTGCGTGTGTGTATATATATATGTATATATATATACATGTGTGTGTGTGTATAAAATACTCATCCTCCTCAAAGTTTTATGAATAGACTTAGAAATGGTTTTGTGACATTTAATAGACTTAGGACATTTATGAGAAAGAATGAGAATTGGCACTACCCAAAGAACTTTCGACTTTATCACCACTCTGTGACCAAGGGGTCAATATCATTCCACCTAATTCACATTCTGTCTCATCAGTGAAATGGAAGAAAGTATCTTAAAAGATAACACATTAAAATCTTCTAGCTGCACTATGTTAATCATTTTATTCTCCCAGATTATGTCATATTTTCTTCTGTTAGCTATTGAAGAAAATTGTGTTATAGGTACTTAGGAAGGGTCATTCATTCATTCATTGATTCATTCAAGTACAGTTAAATAGCTACTTTATCTCTGGGAATGATACATAGGGATTATAAAGAATGCTCCTTGTCCTTGAGGTACTTAGAAGTAAACTAGAAAGGCATGGTATACCTACAGCACAAGTTCAATAGTAATAGAAAGAAGTATTTTTTTCTTAAATTACTAAAGGAGTTCTTTAAGATATGAAGATTAAAATAACAGACTTGGAGTTTAGAAGACCTGGATTATAGTCTTGGTCTGTTACTTATTTGTTTGCTATATGACCTTGTATATATTACTTTCCCTCCCTGCAATTCACTTTCTTCATTTGCAAAATATAGTTGCAACAGTCTTTGAGGTCTGGACTATTAAAAACAAATCTATGGACATTATAGTATTGTGGGTATTTAGAGGAAGAATGGAAGGCTTCATGGAAGAATTACAATTTCACCTTGGACTTGAATAATGGGCAAGAATTGGAGAAAAAAGCAAAGGAAGCATATTTCAGTGTGCAGAAAGTGGAATTGGAAAAGTCAGAGAGACAAAAATGAGGAAAGCTTGGTGGGAAGGGGACACAAAGTAGAGGAAGAATACGGAAGACATAATGTTATGCTGGAGAATGGTGGGGAGGCCAAGTTAGAGATATCTGGGTTAGCCTTTGTTGAAGCTTAGCAGCTGTGTGACTTTGAGTAAACTGGTGTATGTCTATAAAATGGAGATGATCATAACTGTTCTGTCTTAGGGAATTATTGTGAATTTTTTTAAAAAATGTGTTTAAAATAACCAACCCCACAAAAATCCTACTACATTAGCTGTCTTCTGCAAGTCTGTGCCAGAAAAGCATAAACTCTGAAATATTCTACCACAGTGGAAAGCTTCAAGTGTAAAGGGGTCATAATGAACTTTAAGAATTTTATCTGACATCTACTTATCACCATATAAATGATTTCTTTTTCAGCCACAAAAGCTACTATATCATAGAGGGGTCACAATATATATTGATATAGAGCTCAAACTACTAAATTACAAATCTGTGAAATATTTAAACAAGTAAACCTTGACTCATCTAAAATCTTAGATTTCTTATTTTGCTGTTCCAGTGATGTGAGATATTAAATATTATTCTAGATGGTAAAAATCCTGGCAGATCCAACCATGTAAAGGCTTAGCATGATTTAGTATGGGGAAATGTATATGTGTGTGTGTGTGTGTGTGTGTGTGTGTGTGTGTGTGTGTGAGAGAGAGAGAGAGAGAGAGAGAGAGAGAGAGAGAGAGAGAGAGAAGGAGAGAGACAAAGAAAAAGAAATAGAGACAGAGTGAGAGAGAGAGAAAGAGAGAGAAGCAGGCAGACAGAGAGAGAGAGACAGAGAGACAGAGAGGGACAGAGAGACAGAGAGAGAGAGAGAAAAAAAAGAGAGACAGAGACAGAGACAGAGACAGAGACAGAAAGTGAGTTTGTTCCAGGAGAAATGTGGATTTGAATCTTGTCTGTGATATTAGTTAGGTATATTACCATGGACAAGTCACTTAACTTCCTGAGGAAGCAAAGAAGGAAATAAGAAATTAACTAAGTGCTTACTATATGTCAATTACTATGCTAAATACTTTACTGTTATCTCATTCTGTCCTCACAACAACCCTGAGTGGTATGTGCTATTATGCTCTCCATTTTGCAATTTAGGAAACTAAGGCAAAGTAAGGTTATGTGACTTGCCCACAGCTAGCAGTATATGAGACTGAATTCGAACTGAGGCCTTTTTTTACTTCGGGTTCAGTGTTCTATCCATCCCATTTAGCTGCCTTGGTGTATTCATCTGGAAAACAGGAATAATAGAATTAATCTTAAAGGTCAGTTGCAAAGAGCAAGTAAGATTATCCATCTCAAATACTTTATAAATCTTAAAATGTGAATTAGGATTTTTTTTTACCACTTACAATGATAGATTCTATTTGCAATATTTACGATTGAGCTAAGTGAATTAAAATAAGTTAATCTACAGAAACTTGTTCATTAAGGTATGGAAGATTTTGGTCACAACAATTGATAGAAATTGTCTGACAAGATATGAAGGGGTTATTATCTCCTTTGATTCAAAAAGTAAATACACTGATGTAATTCTTGATCTTTTAAAGTATTATGAAATTAAACTACTTCAACAAGCAATTGAGTGCCAGTGTAAAGGGGTTTGAGTTAGAAGATCCCCCAATTAATTTGATGACTTCATATGCTGGTAAACCATTTTTTCAGGTATTTCATGAATATTTCCTTGTGGACATGTCAATTTGTGTCTTGTAGAGAGAGGATAGGACATGGTTCCTGATTGAATGTCTTGAACAAGGGCTATATTTAAGACTAGAACTGGGATGGACAGACTCTTGTTAGGGAATTACCGTTCCTGGTTTAGAAAAGACAAATATCAAACCATTCACTCCCCTTTTTATACCTTTTCCATCTTCAAACAACTAATTTGGAGTAATTAGATTCTGGGTGACTAAGGTTGTTGTATAGAGTGTTGGGCTTGAAGTCAGGAAGACTTATCGCTGTTAAGTTCAAACTTGACTTCAGATACTTACTAGTTTGATGATCCTGGGCAAATCACTTAACTGTTTGCCTCAGTTTCCTTATTTGTAAAACGAGCTAGAAAGGGAAATGGCAAACCACTGTAGTATCTTTGTCAAAAAGTCTCCAAATTGGGCTCATGAAGAGTTAAACATGGCTGAAATAACTGAACAACTAAAACAACAATGAGATGCTGGAGATGTAGTGGATTTTTTTAAGGAAATAAACCCTCAGAGAACTGATAAAGCAATGTATAGGTTGCTTTGTGTGCCTCTAACAAACAATTTTTTCTTTTGTATCCTTGACTTCCTTTTTGGAGAGTGTTTAACTTTTAAGTACAGGATGAAATAGTGGAAAGAATATTGGACATGGAGTAAAAATACTTGGACCTGTATCCTTGCTCTGCCAATTTACTCACTTTCTGTCCTTTGGTAAGTCATTTTCTCTCTTAAGGACTCAATTTTCTCATCAGTAACATAAAGGGTTTGGATTAAATGACTGATTAAATCCTCTCTTGCTCTGTGCTTCCTGTAAAGTCGGCAAAAGCAGGGTTCACATCTTGACTTTTTTATATGATCATGTCTTGTGTAAACTTTCTTATATTCCTTTCCCTGGTGCCTAGTACTGCTCTCTTCTTGAAATAGACACTTGACAAATGTGTTGAATTATAATGAATTAAGATAAACGAGTAACATTGCATGATTGAGAAGGGAAGATATGCAAAAGAATGAGGTATTTATTAAGGTCAATAAAATAATGAGTGGAAATTCTCCCAGGATATTTAGAGTTGAAAGGACATCATGGATCAACTTGTCCATTCCTCTCATATCACAAGTGAAAAGATTCAGGACTAGAGATACACTTGCCCAAGGTCACAGAAATGTTAAGTAGCAAAGTCAAAAATTCAACACAGCTTCTATGACTCTAAAGTCAGTATTTGTCCCCTAAACAAGCAAAAAGGCTGAACTAGACATAATTCATAAATTAAAGTTCCACTATAAATTTCTTCTATTATTCATGATACTAACAAATATATGTAAATCTACACGGTAGATTGTATTCCATTTAAATGAGACAACTTTTTTTTTTCTATTTCTTGGAAACTTAAGAGAAAGATAACTTGTTAGTCAGATATCTGACTTTTGAATTTTTCTCTTTGGAATCACAATGGGACTAATGAATCCCACAAATTAGTGTGCAACTAAAGGTTAGTAAATGGGAGCGTCCATCACGCTGTCAGTATTATCTACCTATGACACCAACTAGCTCCAAGAAAACATATTTAAACGTATAAATTTTAGATTGGGATTTTCTGCGAGTCTCTACTCATTTCACCTTTTGCACTACTGAGTTTAAGAAGGAAAGGTCACCTGAAAGCATGAGGTATGATTCAGGTACATTATGATTCCAAATAACTAGCACATACAGACACACATATAATATAATATTTCATATACATGTGTAAAGTAGATATAAAATATGCTATATATACATATGAAATAAAATAAATTGGGCTAGTTTTTATTCCCTTCTTAAAAGCAAAATGGGCACTAAAGTGAAAATCTATCTGTCCAGAATAGTGATTGAGCATTGACTCTAGGTTCAGTTATGTTATGAGGTGTCAAAGAGCATGTAGATTGGGGAAAATTTTACTCACTCAGTTCAGCAAATATTTATTAAGAATTTAATATATCCAAGGTCCTGTACTAAATTCGGAGGATGTAAAGGTAAGATGCTGGGATTTGCTTTCTAGTAGAGGTGAAAAAGATATGTACAGAACTACATATGACACAAAGCAGAATAGGCTTGAGTACAAATGAGAGGTCCCGGAAAAGGATGAAAAACGTAAGAAGAAACAATGGTAATGACAGCACTAACAAAGTTTGTGTAGCATTTTTTGGTTTTCCTAAGTGCTTTTTCATAAATTAGCTCATTAGGTTTTTACCCAGCCCTCAAGGAGTTTACAATCTAATGTGGAAGGCAACATGCAAAGAAATATACACAAAGCAAGCTGTATACAGGTAGAATAGGAAATAATTAACAGAGAGAAGACACTGTGCTACCTGCATGGTTGGGAAAGGCTTCCTATAGAAGGTAGGATTTTTGTTGGGACTTAAAAGGAAGTCAGGGAAGGTATTAGTCAGAATGGAGGAAGGAAAGTATTCTAGGCATGGAAGATAGCGAGAGAGAATACTCAGAACCAAGAGACTGAGTGTCTTGTTTGTAGAACCTCTAGAAGTCCAGTGTCACTTAAGTACTCAAGTATAAGAAGACTTTAAAGGTAGGAGGATTCTAGATGATGAACACCTTTTGAAGGTCAAAGAGAATATTTTGTATTTGCTCCTAGAGGTGATAGTGAATCACGAGCTTTTATTGAGCTGGTGTGTGTGTGTGTGTGTGTGTGTGTGTGTGTGTGTGTGTGTGTGTGACTTGATCAGATTTGTGTTTTAGGAAAATTACTTTAGTGGCTGAATTGAGGGTGGAGGGTCTTGAGGCAGACTCACAGCAGACTATTACAATAATCTAGGTTTAAGGTGATACAGACCTACACTACAGTGGTGGTAGTGTCAGAGGAAGGAAGGGAGCATATTCAAGAAATGTGGCAAAGATAAAATTGACAGCCTTTGTCAACAGCTTGGAAATGGGGTGGGGAAGAGACAGTAAGGAATACAGGATGACTCCTAGGTTGTGATCCCAAGAGACTGGAAGGATGGTGTTGCCCTTTATAGAAGCAAGAAGGTAGGAGTAGAGCAGAATTTAAGAGGAAAGGTGGTGAATTCTATTTTAAACATGTTGAGGTTAAGATGTATATTGGACATCCAGTATGAGATGTCCAAAAGGCAGTTTGAGATAAAGACTGTAAGTCAGTAGAGAGATGGGGGAAGAAAAAGGAGATTTGAGAATCATCAACATAGATATGGTAATTTAAATCATAGGCGTTGATGACATCACCAAGTGAAGCAGTACAAACAGTGAAGGGAAGAATACAGAAACCTCAGGATAACCTGTGATTAGAGGGCATGATCTGGAGGAGGACCTTAAAAAGACAGAGGAGTGATCAGATAGGTAGGAGGAGAACCAGGAAAGAGAGTACCGAAGAGAAGTGATCAACAGTGTCAAGAATTGCAGAGAAGTCAAGGAGAATAAAGACTGGAAAAAGGTCATTGGCTTTGGCCATCATTAGTAACTTTGGACAGAGACGCTTTGGTGAAATGATAGGGTCAGAAGTCAGATTGTAAGGAGCTAGGAGTGAGGGACAGAACGTAGAGTCACCTATTGCAGATGACCTTTCCAACTACTTTAGCTGTAAAGGTCAAAAGAGACAAAGAATGAGAGTTAAAAGGAATGGAAGGGTCAAGTTAGGGTTTTTTCAGAATATAGAAGAAATTGGCATGGATATAGATAGTAGCTAATGTAACTTGCCCAGAGTAACATAGTTAAACGTTTCTGAGGCAGGATTTCAACTCAGGTCTTTCTGACTCCACTTTAATCCCTAGAACACCATATTATTATGTCTCTTTCAGCTAAAGTTACTTCCACTTGAGGAACAGAAACAGGAATTTCATAGAAGTTAAATTCTGGGGAAAGGGAAAGCTCTCAGCTGGAAGGAGGGATTCATACATAGAGAAGATTGTGAGCAAAAGTACAGGAAGCAAGAGAATAAGCATTTAAATAGTGCCTATTATGTGCCAGGCACTAATTACTGTGCAGATATTACCATAGTCAGTCCTCCCAACAACTCTGTGAGGAAGATTCTATTGTTATTATACCCATTACTCTTGAAGAAACTGAGAAAGAGTTAAATGACTTACCCAGGTTACACAGCTTTTAAGGATGGTATACTCTGGTCTTTCTGACTAAAATCTCAATGTTTTATTCACTGCACCACCCATCTGACTTGATGAAGAAATCAAAGCTGCTATTGCTGTTTTATAATACATGTATACATGTATATACACACATACATGTAGGTATGTATGCATGCACACATATACATGTGTAAATATGTATGTGTATCTTTATCTGATTTTTCCCCTCTTTTTTTATTTTCCTCACCCATTCTAGGTCTTCCCTCATTTTTCCTTATTCTACCATGTGCCTTATATTTTTTTCCTTACATTGTTTCCCTCATTTAGGACCCAGGCCAACCAGTACATTTATGTGCTCCTAGGAAATCACCCTGTCACCACTAATGGCCCTTAAGGTTAAAGGAATGGCGGGAAACCAACATGGATTGGAGCTCTAAATTTGACTCCATAATAAACGAAAATGATACCAAACATATACTATTTCCTCAAGTTCTAACTATAGGAGGAAGTGTCATTGGTAGAAAGAATGAAAGGCTCATTACTTATGTAAATTTTACTTTTGATGAGGAGGGAGGCAGAGCTACGTTAAAGCAGGCATCTATTCTAAAGGATATAAAGGATCTGACCCTTTTGATTCTTACTGAAACCAAAGCAGGGGAAAGTCTTTGGAAGAGGATTGAATCAATTGTTCTAGAAGGATTTAAGGCTGAATTAATCCTTTCCCCTCCAATAAATAAAAAGTCTTCTTGGTAATAGAAAAGAAAATGGACAAATAAAACACAACAACCAGATTGTACTGGTAGTGCTAGCAATGTAGTCTCTACCTGTACAAAAATATCTTTCCGATGAAGAATTTTCCATCAATATAGATGTTAGGTACACTTAAATACTATAGAATTTCTTGGGGCACATAGAGCTGAAGTTTAACACAGCTAGGAAGTTTGAGAGGCACGATTTCCATCCAAGTTTTCTTGACTCTGCAGTCAGCACTATTACTCACATTACACTCTCTCTTTTAGAACTAAGACCACAGCTGTAGTTCCTAATCTTAATATATCCTCATTGTTAGTTTCTATAGCATTGTCTTTCCTTTGTGTCCCTCAGTCCCCACCCCATCACCCAATCCTTAATAATCAAGGCCTAGAGTAGAAGGAGAAGATATCAATTCATTTAAAAAGTTTGAAACTGACATACGTATCGGGCTCCTAAAGTGATTGTTCCAATTTCCAAAGCCAAAGAATATGTCTAAGTCTCCTCATCAGCATAAACACCCCATTTGCCCCATTGGTGATTCCTTCTCTCTTTCTTCAAGTTAACAATTGATATTGAAGGGAAATGAGGAGAATGAGCAATCAAGGAAAATGTCAGAATCAAAGAATTTCTGATGTCCAATTTCTTACAGCTGAAGTAAAAGTATTTGATAATGTCAAGCAGTTAGACATTTGGATAGTTATTTACAAAGAAATGTTTTTGAGTGTTATAACAAGAATGTAGCAATTAAAAT
>JAQQSK010008847.1:0-13332 GCA_028658325.1 Potorous gilbertii
TTAAGATCTGAGCTATTCAGCCTAAAATGATATTCCTTTATGTACCTTAAACAACTTAGTAAATGGGTATTTGACCGAGTCACCTGCCTAATACTGGATATATGTCTACATGGAATAAGGTCCTTAAATGTTTTAAAATGATGTTAGAACAATTGGGTATTGGCACAACTGATCAAGGGATCGATCTGACATTCTATTAATTACTGAAACTAAATCTGAAACATCTTCAGTTTGAGGAAAAGAATTTCAGTGCAATTTTCTTAGAGGGAGGTAACATGGAATATTTTTGTTTTAATAGAAAAGTCAACTTCATTCAAAGCTTGCTACTATTATGGACATAACACCTTATTTCAGTGTTCTATGGTACAAACATGTTTTATTATAAGCAGCTTATTGATATGCACTATTTTGGAATTAATTACTTATGGATCCTCCCAAGTCTTCTATGGCAACTGGAGTAAAAGTTACTCTCTTATAAGTAAATTCATTTGTATACCTATTGAAATCAATGTTACTTATATTTACATGTATAGAGTTGGATGCTCAGTAGTATCATCCAAAAGGAATTGGAATCATAGTGGAAATTTTTGAGAAAATAACAACATCAGAAAACTCTGTATGTCAAAAGTAAATAATAATACCATGGGGCTCTTGGAGTCTTTCTTTGTTTTTCATCTTTTCTTACATCACATTTAATGTTCCTTCTATTTGTAGGCCACACATTGAATTTATTTTTCAGATTTGTGTCTCCTAGACTATACTGTATACCTACAGATGGTCACGCAACAAGGATACCTTTTCTACACTCTCCTCATCCACTGTATGCTCATTTTACTCTCCTTCCCACCCCAACTCAGGTCACTTTATCCCTCTCCCAAAAGCATTTGGGTGAATGGTGAGGTAGACAGGAACGCTGAAGCAGAGAAGCAAGCAGGAGGCAGGATGTGACATGTGAGATAAGATGCAGGGCATGACCAGCCAGAAAAGAGTATACATTGAAGCCCTTCACCATGGGAACTTGCCTGTGTGCTTTCTAGCTTTGCTGTGTTCTGGGCCCCACCTTGAACCATTTCTTTTGTGCTTGGCCTACTGAATCCTGATTCACACTCTGTGCTTAGGGTCAGACCTGTTTCCTTGGAAGTCCAATTCCTTCATTCAAACAGGGAACCCTGTGGGACAAGGCAGAGAACATGATTTCAGAGTGTCACAATTATGCCAAGGATACTATCTTACTCCTCATAGCTCTCCCCCTATTCTCTGAAGATCCTGAATGGAATTTTTACCTTTGAGCACTCAAAGAATATTACAGGCAGCATCTTGGATGAAAGACATCCACTTCGGTCTGAATCTCCTCCTACCTCCTCCTTGGGATTGTGGTTTCTCTCCCTTCTTGCCCCTCACTGTAACCTGTTATTGGTGATTTTATTCACTCTTATACTTGATCTGTGCTTATGTAAGCTCCTGATTTGATTTGTGTTTTCTCGGCCAAAGCAACTTTTAGGAGACCAGCCTCTTCCCTTGATGACCTGAGTGGTTTGCCTCTCTTCACTTTGGACTCAGTAGAAACCACATTGTGTACTCCATGCTGATCACTTGCCCCCAACCTATTTTGTCCCCTGAAATGGACTCCTCACCTCTGATAAGCAGGAAGCAGTTACTGAAGACAATGACCTTCACCCTTTTCCCCCTAAAGAACTTCTCTACCTCGTGGTTGAGTGGGGAAATGATGTGGATATAAAAGTGCCCTAAAGGTTGAGCTACCCTTTCCCTGGTTCATCCTCTAAAGAAGCCCTAAAGACTCCTACTAAAAAGGCACCATAAGACTTGAGTTGCTCTTTCCCTGGCACCTTAAAGTCTCTCCTTATCTTGGAATGCCATAAAACTTCCCCTTATCCTGGACTGTGGAATTTCTCATCAACACCCCATCCTGGGAAATGGAATTTTCTTATCTCCCTTATCTTGTGTCCTTTATAGGCCTCATCCTGTGTCTTTACCTTGCAAAACTTACCCTAGATCTCCAACCCTGATAAGGAAGACTTAAAATCATCCTATATGTAAATATGATCCTTTTCCTGTATCATTGCCTTTGTTTAGCTACTTGTTAAATCTTTGGCCTGCTGCTTTTGCATCAATAAATCTCTTTTGGCTAAAGAAAAGGTCTAAGTGAATTCATTCACATTTGAATCAGATATCCCAATTCTCTGTTCAAAAATAATATTAAAGATCATAGTATAAAAAATTAAAAGAAAAGCAGTTCATATACCTCTCAAAGCTATGGATGGGAGATGTATCCTTCACTAAATATGAGACAGAGACAATTAGATGGAAGAGATAAATTTATTTGAAATGGAAAACCTTCTGCAAAGTCAGAATTAATACACTGGGAATAAGCAGGAAGGCAGTTGAAAAGGGAAAAAAATTTTTATCAAATTTTTCTGATAAGACTTTAGTATCTGAGATATATCAACTATATATGTGTGTGTGTGTGTGTGTGTGTGCGTGTGTGTGTGTGTGTATAATGTGTATGCATAGATAGGGATGACATCATCAAAACAATTATGACAAAACATAAGACAGAACCTTAAGAAACACCCACACTTCTCAGTTTGGAGGAAAATGAAGAATTAGCAAAGGAATCTAAGAAAGATGGGTACGAAGAAAGCCAGAAAAATACTGTCTCAAAAACCAAAAAGATGGTATCTAGGGGGCTTACTGATTGGAAGTGTTTGGTCAGACAAGACTCTGGGCAACTGCTAAAGAGCCTCCCAGCTTTGAAACCCAAGATGTTGGTGCTTCTCTCTATGGTAATCAATCACTCCAACATGTGCTGTTTTCAACCCTTATTTGCTCAGTGAATATTACAGATGAGAGAGAATTGTCTTGAGTAACAGAATATTTTTGAAAAGAAAAATAGGAAGATGAGAAAAAGAAATCAGTGTAATTGATCAACATATTTAAAAAGTCTAAAAATGCAATGTTCTACACCTTCATAAACTCCTCGTATCTGCAAGTTCATTGAACATGGGTTATTTTCCCTTCAGCAGAATATCAACTCCTTGAAAACTGTATACAGTTACAGTCACATTATGTGACTGTAATTTTGATAAACTTGGATAATCTCAGCCATGCAAGGTTGTAAGACACCTCCAAAAGACTCATAATGAAAAATGCTATCTACATCCAGAGAAAGAATTACAATCTGAATGCAGATTGAAGCATACTATTTGCGCTCTCTATTTTTTGTTTTGTTTCTTCTTTCTTGTGGTTCATTCCATTAGTCATAATTCTTTGCAACATGCCTAACATGAAAATAAGTTTAATATGGATGTATATTTAGAGCCTATATGGAATTTCATGCTGTCTTGGGGAAGGGCAGAGGAGGGAGGGTAGGGAGGAAGAGAAAATTTGGAACTTAAAAGCCTGTGAAATTAAATATTGTAAACTAAAAACAAACAAACAAACAAACAAATAAATAATATTAAAAGAATAACTCCTTGAGGATAGAGACAGAATTTTTTGCTAACCTTTCTATCCCCAATACTTGGCACAGCACCAGTTACATAATGTGATAAATGATGTTTGCTTTTCAATCTCCATTGCTATCCTCATCCTTCTGCTTACTGCCTGTATGGTTGGAATTAAATGACTTCACCTCTAAAAAAAAAAAAGACAGTGTCCATGAAGCAAAATTAATTTCTGCAGAGATCTGAGAGAAGCTATCCTGTACACTGAAAAAGACTATCACCTTACTAGTTAAAGATTGATTTGGTGAGTGAATGAGTGCTTGTGATGTCATAGAAATGAAAATTTATTCTAAGCAGTAAATGATTTTACTTTTACCCTTTACTTTAGTTGACACAATGGATCAATTAATCAATATTATCACACTGATCTCACCATGGAGTTTTCTGCCATCTGCACATTTACAAAGGGAATGGTTTCTGATAGTTTCTTTTTAAAAGGGAGGAGTGAGGGGCACAGAGCCAAGAAGTCAGAGCAGAAGCAGAGATCTGCTGTAGATCTTCCCTGAAACTCCCCAACAAACCTGTAAAAAATTATTCTAAACAAATTCTAGAGCAGCAGAAGCCACAAAATGACCGACTGAAGCAATTTCTAGCCCAAGACAATCTGGAAGGTCGACAGGAAGGGTCTATTTCACTTGCTTGGGAGTGAAGCATAGTTCAAACATGCCAGCATGGACTGAGCTGGTGTAGGCTTTAGGGACTTGAAATGCTGGGGACTGCTGTGGATTCTTGACTTCTCAACCCACAAATCCTAAAGACAGCTTCAAACGTCAGTTGGAAGGGTCTTGTATCTGGCTAAGAAGGGAGATTGGTCTAGCCCCAGCAACAGCCTCAGTGCCCACCCCATTACTAGGACAGCTGTAGGCACTGTAGAAGCAGAATCTGCTTCTGGAGCCCTGCACTTAACAAAGCTCAAAAGTCAAGCAATTGGCTGGGAAAATAAGCAAACAAGAGAAAAAGAAACAGACTATAGATTTTCACGTTCTCGGTGAAGAGACATTTTTTAGGTCATTGGTAACAAGGAAGATCACAATTTACAGCCAGAAGAAGATAACAAACCCAAAGCTCCCAAACACAAAGCCCCAAGAAATATAAGAATTGGTATCAGGCCACGGAAGAGCTCAAAACAGAATTTGAAAATAAAATTTAAAAAGTAGAAGAAAAATTGGGAAGAGAAATGAGAGCAATGCAAGAAAATCATGAAAAACGAGTCAACAGCTTGCTAAAGGAAATCCCAAAACATGCTGAAGAAAATAGTGCCTTTAAAATTAGACTAACCCAAATAGAAAAAGAGGTTCACGAAGGCAATGAGGAGAAGAATGCTTAAAAATCAGAATGAACCAAATGGAAAATTCTATATCCCATTGCTTATGTATCTTATTTCCTAGTTGCATGTAAAAACAACCTTCAACATTAATTTTCAGAGTTGTATTTTAACTTCCTACTTTGTTCCTTAATTCTCTGTTATGCTAAAACCTTATGGAATAATATATTGTTTCTTGTGTACTTTAGGAACTCTCTGGGACAAACTACCAAACCACCAAAGAGTTTGTTTACAGCTTTCTTCATATCTTTCTTCTGAAGGTTCAGGGGGTTGAAGAGTGGAGTAGAACAAGCTTGCAAGCTTTAATATTCCAGACTGGTTCCCAGATCCTGAGCTCACATACATCACCATGACTGACATATAGAATAGAGAAACAGCAGTGAAATAGGAAGAACATGTTGAGAAACTTTATTTCTTCCAGGGTTTGATGGTATCCTCCATGCAGCAGTCAGGATGTATTCAATATCAGTGATAACTGTCAGTGGATATAGTCAACAGCAAGTTGTATAGCACAGAGGACTGTAGAGCAAAGAATTTCAGCAGACAATGCAACTAAGTTGGTGACATTTTTACCTTAGCACAAGTGGTGCCCAGATGTGTTCACTCTAGTCATATTCTCTAGTCATATGTCCTCTTGGCATGTGTCCTGTCATACCTTGTGGGGAAGGGTGTAGTTGTGGAAGAATGTATCCTTGTATGTATAGGGTAAACCTTTCTGAACACTTATTTTGTTAGTTAATTGGATGGCTTTTGCTTTTAAGTAATATGCTCTCTGATTGGTTGGTGAAAGAAACATATCTGTGCAGGCTTATGAACAGTGGAATTGAGTGGCTGCAAAAACCATGTGCAAAATATGCTTTAAAGTTGAGTTAACATTACAGGTCAACCAAGAGTAAAGTGGGGTATATAGATATATTATTATATTCAATCAGGTAATACTTTGGATGAGCTACTAACGAAATATTATGACAATCTTTAATTATTTATGCATTTCAACATCAGAAATGGATGTGATTATATCATCAGCAATGACATTAAATAAGAAGAATTACTAATTACTTTGCTGCTGTACTTCAAGGACTGTTAAACCTTTCCATGTGACTTGTAGTTGCAAACATAAATATGTTGTTTCCCCCATTAAAATTTGAGCTTCTGTTTTTTTTCTTCTTTAATACTACTAGACTCTTCTACTTCTCTATTTCTACTTTCTTACAATATTCTATATTCTATTTCTACTTTTCTGTTTTCTATTTCTATTTTCCATTTATAACACAGTGCTTTTCACATAATAAGCATTTTCCTTTCTTCTTTCCTTTCTTCCTTTCTTTCTTCCTTCCTTCCATCATTTATTCATTCAATATTTAAATCATCAAAGATGTAAGATATACTATGGTATATGAATACTTTCTTATAATGGTGTAAAGACCTTCCTCAAAATATCTTTAATCTGTCTTTGGGGAAAAAAATCTCTGGTTTAGATATCCTGGTGTATTTATTCCACTGCCTTTTGTTGTTTTTGTTCTAGAGATATTTCTACTGCCTACACACTCTACTCTCCCCATTTTCTGGAACCCTCACCTACTCTTCATCAAAACTGTTCTATGCCTGGAAACAATCAAACTAAATACTTTTCACTTCCTAGCTGATTAGCTCTCCCTAGCCTGTGATATTATAGATAGGAAATCAATAAGGTTCGCATGAATGAGTTGCCACCCCTCCCTATAAAGTACTTGACCCTCTTCCACATTACTGTTTACATGAAAGAGTCATCAAGAACCTGGCATACACTTATGCTAATGTAGTAGAGAGATTTTTACACAGATCATCAATTTCCTCCTTCCTCTTACCTATGAATGGTAGTATCCAAATAAAATTCCTTAAATATTCTTCCCTACCTCCCACCTAACCACCTAATAATGCCTCCCAGATTTTATATGTTTTCCTTGTGTAAAGTAAGCTATATCTGTAATTTTAAAAAATCTAATGCTATTTAGCACTACTTGTTGGCATATTTCTTCTGTGAAAATATCTACATTGTCCAAAAAAGAATTACCAAAACTTGAAACATGATTCCCTACTACTCATGTAGGCCAATTATATTAGTTTGCTTCCTATCCCCTTAATTTATCAGGTGCATTTTGACTCCATATCATCTGTTTGGAAGGAGAAAGAGCAATAGTCTTAGAGTCAAGAAGTAGAGAAATCGAGGATTCAATACCAGCCCTGCTACTTACTAGCTATTTAATCTTGGGCAAGTCATTTCCCTTCTCTGGGTCTTAATTTTGTCATGAATAAATAAAATGAGGGAATTAGACAAGACGACCTCTCATGTGCCTTCCTGCTTTGATGTCCTCTGGTCCCCTGTGATTCTATCCTGGAGGATTGGGATGAAAAGGAGGAAGAAAGGAAGGAGTGGTTTCGTGTAATGCCAATTGAAATTCTATTATTTTCTTTATCACTATTCACTGAAAATAAAATCTACCTACCCAAGAGAGCAATCAATAATTTCTCATGGTGCTGCTCTTGAGAAGTCCCTAAAGGTAAAAGCAAGTAGGAAGAGGTAAGAATAACTATCACGGAAAACAAGAACTTCCAGAGAACACAGTCTTCTTGAAGTAATCAATTTTGCCTCTTCTAATAACAGTCAGATGCTGGTACTCCTTTAGGTGACTGGAGCATAGGACATTGGTGTGTGACACTGGATATAGATTGCTGGGGTAAGTGGAGATAGGCTCTATATCCCAGTGCCAAATTCTGTAGAACACAAGGACCATTGGAAAGAACAGCACTACCTTAGGAAAACAGGGTGAAGTAGTGGGGAAAATATCTGATTATCCATAGTCAGACCTGGAATCAAGTAACATCTTCCACTTTTGTGGAAGACTTGGCTGTGTGACCTTGACTGTGAACTTACCACGTTGGGCTTCAGTTACCACATGTGTAAAACTGATGGTAGTTAGACTAGACAATTTCTATCTATAAATATATGGTCCTTATTCTTTTCATTTAATTATGTAATCTCACCCATTAAGGAAAATAAATTTTCATTTCATATTAGAGAAAGGAATGGGAAATACCTCTTCAGTCTAGAAGGTTAACAAAGATGGAATGATTCCTGTCCCCGAATCAAAAAAAAAAAAGTATGAAAAGTATGACTCCTGGACTTTTCAACGCTCCTGCTTGACTACTGAGGTCTTTCCAATCCAATCCAAATGAAACCGTGAGGTTGAAATTAATGATGAGTCTTATAAAATGATATCAAAAAACACCTCAGTACATATGTCTCATTTCATACGAATGAAGTAACTTCCTTTGCCCTCATGGTAGTGTGACTCAGATGAAGTTATCAGGGGAACTGAAGCTTCCTCATTCTCATAAATTTTCCATCCAATCACGGAAGCTGACCTTTCTCCTGGCACTTATATTTCTCCTAAGCGTCAGTTCTCTCTTCCCAAGCATTATTTGAATGTCACAATATTCTGGGTTCTCAGTTTCTTCTATGCTCAGTCTATCAAATAAGAACCTACTTGCACTCTTAATGCCCGTTATTGTTTTTTTTTAATCTGATTTAAAAGTATTAAGCCTACCCTTTCTAATATATTTGTTGCATATGCTTATGGTCACACTCTGCAAGGAGTTCACATCTGAAATCAGAGATGAAATTATCCATTACGTATCTTTCTTCTTAGCACATCTCACCTTCTCTTATGCCAGACACTGGGCCAAGTGATTTTAAATACACGAAGGAAGAGAGATAAGACGTTCTCTGTGTGACTAAAGAAAATACTTTGATAAAAAATAAAGGAAACAATGCAGAATATGACAGTGTTAAAGAGAGTTGTCGTTAAACCAACTAAACCTGAGTTCAAGGGTTGTAGTGAAGGTGTTTGCCTGCTTTGGTAATGGGGATGGAAATGGAAAACTGCCTCCAGGAATTCCCTCTGGCAATGAAATTGAAAGTCAACCTCTATTCTTTATTCTCATTCAGATTTTCATTTAACTTAGATGGCCTAATACCTTGATGAAATATGTTACCCCAAGAAGAAGACAGCTTTCTTTGGGAAATGGGATAAGCAAACAGGTGAGAAAGTAGGAAATGGTCAGGCTCTAGAGTCAGGGGCATAGATCCAAATTTGTATTTAACTTTTTAATTGCCCAAAGGTAATTTTGGATAAATCACAACTTTCCTGGTCTTCACTTTTCTCATCTGTAGAATGGAAGGGTTGGGAACCTCCATGGTTTTTTCTAGCTCTTGATCTATGGTTATCAGTTTTTCTACTTTCACATAAAACCTGAGTCTGATCATTAATAATGCAACAGGAATGATTCTCTCCTTCTCTGATGATTGAAATGAGTGACTCTAGTGACCTCAACATTCCATTTGTTACTCAAACACTGCTGCTTTCTCTGACATGTAAGCTATTCAAGAGAATGAGCTCTTTCATTTGGAAATGAATAGATTCTCATTCAATGATTTACCATGTGCTCCTTTGAAAGATGTAAAGATGTAACAGAATTAGAGAACTCCAGTGAAGCCCTTTTTCTAGGATGCATTTATGACTGGGAGTTAATCTTGAATTCTGATAGATAAAGCCAGTATGCAAAAGCACTGGATATTCCCACCATTCTGGAAATGATCTTTATTTATACTCCCATGCACAAACAACCTACCTTCACTCAAAAGCAAAGCCAAGTGCAAGTCATGTCATTATCTCTCTGATGGAATGGTCTTCTTTGGGCAACGAAGGATGAACACATATACACAAACAAAAACACACGTAAATACATAAAATATAGATTCATATACACATATCTTCAAATACACATTTACATTTATAAACACATAAATTGTGCATGTATGTGTGTATATGTGTATATACAAGATGATATGTCATATGGCTGAAATATAAAAATTATTTTCTCCCATAAAACACTGGGGACAGAGAGAATTTAAGATGATAGATACATAGACTGATATATGTACGTGTGTGTGTGTGTGTGTGTGTATGAATACTAAAAGTAGTCAAATAAAATCTATTTTCATTTCAAAGGTGATGAAGAAATGATCATTTTGGGCAATCAAAACAACTCTGGAACTGTAAGTGAATTTATCCTCCGGGGTTTTTCATGCAGCCAAGAAATAGAAATCCTTCTCTTTGTGTTGTTCTCCATTATGTATGCACTTACTCTGATGGGGAATGGGACAATTGTCTATGCTGTGTGGTGGGACCAGCAGCTCCACACTCCCATGTACATCTTACTGGCCAACTTTTCCTTCCTTGAGATCTGCTACATCAACTCCAATGTGCCCAACATGCTAGCCAACCTCCTCTCTGAGGTCAAGACAATCTCCTACAATGGCTGCATCCTTCAATTCTATATCTTCTTTTCTCTATGTGCAACAGAACTTCTCTTCCTAGCCCTCATGGCATTTGATCGTTACATTGCAATCTGCTACCCACTCCACTATCCCACCATTATGACTGGGAAGCTCTGTGCCACTCTGGTGTCTGCCTGCTGGGTAGGTGCCTTTCTTTGGTTACTGACCCCTGTCATTCTCCTTTCCCAGGTGCCCTTCTGTGGTCCAAATATCATTGACCATTATTTATGTGATCTGGTGCCAATGCTGGCCTTATCATGTACACCTGTCCCCAAAACTACTTTAACCTGTGGTATTTTCAGTACCCTTATTACCCTTATCACTTTAATTTACATCTTTGGGTCCTACACCCAGGTGCTAAAAGCTGTGCTGCGAGTGCCAAAGGGCTCTGGAAGACAGAAAGCCTTCTCCACATGTGCTTCCCATCTAGCTGTGGTCTCATTATTTTATGGCTCACTCATGATAATGTACGTAAGCCCAGGGTCAGGCAGTCAACTGGAGATGCAGAAATTCATCACCCTGTTCTACTCAGTTGCCACTCCACTCTTCAATCCTATGATCTATAGCTTCCGTAATAAGGAAATTAAGGCTGCTGTGAAAAAAGTCCTGAGGAGAATTTGAATATCATCTTGACATATGAGGGATACTTAGTTCTTCACCCCTTCATCTCTATTTGCAGGGTATGTTATAGTGGAGATTGATTTTGTATGTGGATTAAATAAGATGGCCTCTGACTTCCCTACTATTGCTAGAATTCTGTGATTTCAGTGACAGTGGATAGAAGGAGGGAGTAGGGTGAAAGAACAAGCATTTATGTGTCTATTGTGTTCTAGGTAGTGTGCTAATTTAGCTTTATAATTGTTAATCACTATTGATCCTTGCAATGACCGTGGGAGGTTGATGCTATTGTCTTGTTTTACATTTCAGGAAACTGTGATGGATATAAGTTAAGTGACCTGCCTATTTTGTACACAGCTAGTACGTTGTCATAGGCTGGATTTAAACTCAGGTCTTCATGAATATAGATCCAAAGCTCTATCTACTGTACCACCTAGCTGCCTCTATTTCTTAGGAGAATAATTCAGTTTTTAACTCCTATTCACCAGTGAAACACGCACACACACACACAAACTCATGGTTAGGTTTAAGGAAAGATATTATCTGTCCCAGAGTCAGGAGTCAAATGCAGAGTCAAATACAATTCCTCTAAAGTGGGTCTCTAACCAGGTATGAGCATCATTCCTGTTTTCCCTACTATGCTTAACTTTTTTGCAAGGTAAGTAAGCTATTCAATACCTTCCATCTCCAAACTCAGCAGAAATACTTTTCTCCCCTTCACCATGCAAATGGACATCAGTGTCTAGGTTTCATTTCAATTTAGTAACACATCAATGATATATATGCTCCATGTACTGACTGAATCTTTATTAGATGGAGACATGGCTGCTTTTGTCCCTCTTCCTGTATAAATACTTTTTACGGTGAAGAGGGGGATGTTACAATATAAGGCCAGGGGGAACAGGGCAGAAAGTGGGGCACATATCTCTTTTGTGAGTATATGTTCACACATGAGCATGAAGCATGAAATATCTATAAGCAAAGATGATGACCACAGTGACTCAATCTTCCTGACTTTCTATTTTAAAAATATCATTTTCTGGGTTCCTTTCCATGATTTCTTACTTTTTAGGCTCCAGTATGGATTTTCTTGAATATTATTTATTTAGTATATGAGGTTCTCTCTCTTTGTCTTTTCTTAAATATCTTCACAGTGAGTGTTTGGGGGAATATTAATTGATTGAAAGAGGAGTGGACCCTGACTCTGTTTTGCCTGTTTTTTACAAGTTATCCCATTCCACATATCAAGGATCACTTCTATAAGTCTCATCCAATATAGTTGTCCTCAAACTTGGGTTCAAGAATCCCAGTGGGATAGATGGATAGATTTCAGGTTGCATGGGAAACAAGTTCCATATTTATTTATATTTCACCTCTAATTGAAATTTAGTATTTCCCTCAGTTATTTAAAAACATTTTCCTGAGAAAGTCTTCCTAGGTACAGGACTGTCCATGACACCGAAAAAGGTTAAGATTCTTGGTCTAATACATGAGCAGCATTCTATGCTGTGGGGAATTTGTAGAAATTATAAAATTCACAAGTACAGCAGGGAAACCTAAGTGTTATAATATGTATGTTTATTTTTCTATATGTGTGTGTGCTATTTAATTTTAGTATTTCACCTTCATCTGAAATCTTCTTTTAAGGGTCATAGAGTTGCAGTCACATCACGTGCATATTTTCAAAACTCGTGACTAATAGTCACTTATTTGAGCTCCTTCAAGATGACTCCTCAGTGCAGATCTCCACATGGAATGGACATTGTTGGAAACAAATGGAAACACTATGTTGAAAAGTTTTGATGTTTGTTAGATTGTATTTCCCTCAAAAAATTATGAGTCTTGGGTCTGGACTTCACTCTATACCATACCAAAGTACCTGAGGGAAAAAAGGAGTTTATAGGAAAGTTATCCTAGTTAAATAATTGCAAACACTCACTACGACAGGACAACTGTCACTAAATTAACTCCAGTGCTTAATTGTCTCGACTTAAGGTTCACATTGCACAAGTAGTTCCTACTATCTTCTGTGGGTAGTTTAAGTTTGGGTTTATGTCCCTTACCTGGTGATGTTATGAGTGTTCATTGATAATAAAATATGAATCTCTTCATGTGCATTTTGTCTATCTTTATGTTATCAGCCCCTTTCAGATGAAAACTATATTGTATTTTTTTCTTTTATGCCTCTTTTGAATGTAATACTGTTCTACATAACATACTGTGTCTGATGGTTTTCATATTAAATGAATTAATGAAAATGCTTACTACGTGAAAAAGCACTACGCTAAGAACTAGGATAGAAACAGAAAAGTCTAGTAGTAGAAAAGCAGAAAAATAGTAAAGTCTAATTCTCAAGAAGCTCACATTGTAATGGAGGAGATAACACATACACACACACACACACACACATATATATGTATATATATATATACATATATATACGTATATATATGTATATATATATACGTATATATATGTGTATATAT
>JAQQSK010008849.1:0-13330 GCA_028658325.1 Potorous gilbertii
TGTTACTCCATTCTCTACACAAGGGAGGAGGTGGGCAGCCTGCTCTCCCCCATTACAGATGTTGCCAGTGCTCACTCATTGGCTCATCTATAATCTATATTTGGGACTCTTATTAAACTGCCATGTTTATAACTCAGAAGCACAGAACATTAGGAAGAAAGTACTGGACCTTCAAAAGGGATTTTTTCAAAGTCCTTAGAAATCTTTAGAAGCTTGAACAATCCCCCCTTTGTCTCTAGCTCCCTGCAAGAGTATTCAGTCATCCATGTAAGTCTTTGGAGTTCTTCATGACTGAGGTTTCCTTTGACCTTCTCTCTTTCCAGATTCTTCCCTTCTAGTTATTTTGATTGATCCATCAGTAGCTCTGTGACAGATTATGTTTACAGTGGAAATAATGATGGATTTGGAGTCAAAAAACTGGGTTCAAATCGTGGTTCTGCCAATTGCTAGTTGTGTGACTGTGGAAGAGTCAAGCCTCTTCCCTGGAACTCAGTGTCCTTATTTCTGAAATGAGAGAGTTAGACTCTTGTTGTTGAATTACGTCCAAGTCTTTATGACCCCATTTGGAATTTTCTTGACAAAGATACTGGAGTAGTTTGTTGTTTCCTTCTTCAGCTCATTTTACAGAGGAGGAAACTAAGGCAAACAGGGTTAAATGACATACTTAAGGTAACATGGCTATTAAGTGTCTGAGGACAGATCTGAACTAGGATCTTCCTTATTTCAGGCTCTAAATGAGTGGTCTGTCTTCCATGCTACCTCGTTATCCCAAGGTTAGACAAAGTGACCTCTAAGATACCTTCTATCTCTATATCTATGGTGCTATCAGTCTATCAATTCATACATACTCCCCAAAGGCACATAGATAGCAACCATCTACTGCTTCTTGCCTTGTGCAACACCTGTCTCCTCACATGGAACATATAGTGAAGACAGAGACTATGGATTACATTGAATTTGTCCAACGTGGATGTCAAGTGACATCATATTCCAGTCATCCTATGAAAAATTTTAGAGGAAAGTATCTTTCTATGAAAGGGCTTTGTTGGAGCTCTGGGTGAAAAAACAACTCAGCTATATCAGGGTAAGTATGAGTATTTCCAAAGAGATTGTTCAAGTCAACATACAGGTGGATATGGCACCTCCGATATTTCCAGATTAACCAAGCATTTGGGAGTCTCAATGTTGATTGGAACCAATTCTAATCCATTTGCCTGTTTAGACAAGGTTTTATTAAGCACTTTCTATGTACAAGGACCTGTGCTAAGCACTTTACAAATCCCACCCCAATTCTGTGAGGTAAATGCTGTTACTATTTTCATGTTACAGATGGGGAAATTTTATCAGGCTTTTTCAGGCTTACTCACAGGAGCTAGAAATTTCCTTCTGTTCATGTTGCTAAAGAATGGTGTGGGATCCCTGCCAGGTTCAGTTTGACCATGGCAGAAACTTTGTGAGCCTACTACTCAATGGAATGCCAGTTACCCAATGGAATTCCAGTATTGGTAAGTGTCAGGAAGTGTAACACCACAGATTACCATTCCCTAGGGGTTTCAAAGCCTGAGTATTTCAATCTCACCCTGTTGAGTGTATTAGGAACACTGAAAACAGGAAAACAAAAACAAAACCCCCAAAGCTCAGTAGAGTCCTTGCAGGTCTTTATTTAGTACAACTCCACTCAGAACAGTGGGTGCATAGACTTTATACCATACTTGGTGTTGTTTGGGTAAGAGTCACACCAACTTATTGACTTGTGCATGGGGGTCTCAAAGGATAGAAAAAGTCCAGTCACTCCTAACCAATATATTTTATTTCAACTGAGAGAGGCTGAAATAAGCCTATCAACTAGCCATGACTTTAACTCAAAAGAGACCTTCTAGTAAAAAAAAAAAAAGAATGCCTAAGTTTGTTGTCAAGATATTCAACAGGGAGACAGAAATTTTCTAGGAGGTTTTGGTGGTCATGGATACAAAAAGTAAGCATAACTATGCCAGACCAAGTTATCAAAGGACTGGAAAATTAGCTGTCTACTGAACAGTCAAAGGAGAACTAGTTGGAGTATGATGAGCAGGTAGAGACAAGCCTAAAAACTTATCCCTCATCAGACTCTAAGTCAAAGAAACCCACCCATTAGTTGCATAAGGATTATCTGAACCAAATACTGGCTCAGAAAGTGGCATTCCTAGTAAAGAAAGCACTGTGTCATAAGTCAAACTGACTCTAGTGCACATAAGGGGAGGGGCCTGAACCCTAAGGCAGCACCTATCCTGTCTAGAACTTTCATTGTGGATCTTAGGGTACAGAGACACCCCAGAGAGACTTTCAATAGTGGGAGACAGTCTGGGATCTCCACATGTACAGGCATTCTCATTTGCTAATCACATGATGGGCCACAGCCTTTGACTGATGGTAAATATGGAACTGAAACTCGAGGCACATTCAAAGGCCTTGTCAACCTCATCCTTATGTGAATGAGATCCTCTCTCTTGATGGAGATGTCTCTTCTAGACCTCATGCTAGCTATAGTCACCTCAACGTTAGCCACCATTGACCAGCACCGTATGCACATTTTCCCTAATAATTCATGTGTACACTCCTCCTTATACAACTTCTTTCCCCCTCCTATACTTTCCTCTAGGGAAAGATGGACCAGACCTACCATGGTTTCCACATAGACCATACCAATATCAAGAGCTCATCTATCAACTCAAGTCTTTGGCAGATTTCATTTCACAGCTGTTATCACTTGAAGAGGCTGCCATGCACCATGCAGTTAGTGGAACAGAACCAGTTCAAGAATGTCTAGAGAAGCTTCGAGGCTCTCCAAGCTACTTATTTTACTCATCATTATGGCTCTCCATGGAGCAGGCTTTCCAGACTCTTCAGTGGGGGAAGTGAATCAGTGAAACTGTGCATGTTCATAAGGTCTGGCCTCATTGTTTCAGCTGTCATAAATGGTATCAGTCAGAGGGTCTGACACTGATTGATTATTACACACAATGTGGATGGGATGGAGATCTCAACTGCTGGTTCAGATCTACACATTTTACAGAGATGGCAGTTTATTAATGAAAGACAGCCTGTCTTGGGAAGACACTCTGTAAAATATGAGCTTGGAAAATCCCACAGTTAGTAGTGGGGGTGTGGAGCGGAGAGGGAGGGAAAGAAAAAAGTGGGCAGTCTTTTGCCTTCTTCTGGAAAGTAATGTTACCAACTCTTCAGAAGGGGAGCAGGTTTTTGAGGGAACTCCATTCAGGCAAAGGGAGGGGGGAGCTGCATACAATGGCTCAGGTGTGAATGACAGTTCAACTTACCTTGTTCAATAGGATGACCTGGTGGAACTTCTCCTAAGAATAAAGTTAGTGAACTTGAATTCTCTTCCTTCCTTCCTTCCTCTCTCCCTTCTTTCTATTCTCTTCCTCTTTCCATTTCTTCCTTCCTCTCTCCCTTCCCTTCTTCCTCTCCTCTCCTCTCCTCTCCTTGTTTCCTTCATTCTTCCTTCCTTCCTCTCTGTACCCCCTTCCCCCTCCCTTCCTTCTTTCCTTTCCATGTTTTATAGTAGTACCAGCTCTGGAACAAATGTAAGATCAATGACATAGCACTTCAAGGTATTTCTCTCATGCCTGTAATGATCCTCCAGAAGGGATAAAACCTGACCCAGTCCCAACAACATCAATAGGTGCACATGACATACCTGTGAAGAGAAGGGTAGTTTACAACTTGTCAGAGAGACAGTCTGTCTATTTAGAAATGCTTGGTTTTATACAAAGTGAGATTGAGTACAAAAGGAATATTTTTTCTGTTGAAAGGTTACAAATATTGTAAAGTACATAAAAACAATAGTCCTTTTGACATTGATGCTCAAGAAAATCATTAACATGGAAATCCCCGAATGAAGGTTTGTTGACCTGGTTGACAACAGGTCAAGGAGAGCGCACTTGGCCTAATTGATTATTTGGCCAATCCAGGTTACATCTTCCACAGCAAATGTCCATAAGGCACAAGTGCCTGACATTTTGGCTTTTATTTCAATATGAAAATAACTGTGATGAGAAAGCATGAAAAATCTCCCCAATTGGAGCTGACACCTTAAAAAGCAAAGATGGACACCCTCTGACCTGGGCGGGGTGCTGCTTTCATGGTGTGTGCTTGATAGATCTCTGGGATGAATTCATATGGATGATTCAGATCTATGCAAAGCCTCCTTGTTTGGTTGGGATTCTTTTGAATAAAGTCTCTTTGGCATAAGTTTGTGGATGCATAGATTTTCCCAAGAATGTGGAAAGATCCAGTCTTAATGAAAACACTGGATAATATAGCACATTGCATCCCTCCAAAACAATGAAGCCCCATCTCCCCATGCTGCCATGGTGTGACCATACCTTTTCATTCCCCCTCTCACTTCATTACATTGAGAAGCTATGGTATCCTCTATCTCTACCAAGACTCCTCTCTCTTTGGTCTTTACTTTTTAGTCTGGCTACCAATCCCAGTGCTCAAGGAAGTCTTTTGATGATTTTATGGCTATTTGGACCATGAGAAGGTGACAGCCTCTTTTTGTAGTCATAGTCCATAGCACAATACATGTATAAGTAGGTCCTTAATATATGTTAATTGACTGTCTGATAGTGGCATCCTTCCTTTTAATCTTGGGCACAGTGTAACAGGGCATGACTAGAGAACCTGATCTGCCATGGCAGACTTCATCCAGGTTTAGACATTGCTGATCATATGAACAATCTGAATATATTCAAAGCTGGTTCAGTGCCCAAGGATACAAACATTGATGAACTCAAATTTCAGGAGGCTTTCTTGGGTGTGTGCTCCAAAAGTTTACCAGGAAACTTAAAATGAGATAGTGCTACTTTCCATCTGAATGCTCACTGAATTTAGCCCAACATCAAACCTGGAATGTGCACCTCACCCCAGTCAACCCAGGCCCACACTCTGCCACCATGACCAGCAAAACCACAGGGTGAGTCACAAGGAAGCTTTGGTCTCAAAAGTAGACCCCTTTGCTCTGACACCTCTTCTTTCAAGAGCCCCGTGGAGGTGAAGTAGACAAAAGTAAGTCCCAATGCTTATTTATTGTTAGGATTCTGATTGCATTTTCAATCACAGTCTCCCTGAAATAGGACTGAAGCTATGTTCTGTGTATACATGAAGGTTGTTGCTTTTGTGTTTGTCCTCGGTTTTCGAAGAAGACCATGACATCAGAGAAATGATGACATCACTTGCACTTGACTTTGTTTTGAGTGAGGGAGGGCTGTGTTAGGTTACCAGTCAACTTTCTCCTCCTGAGCCATCTGGATCCAGTGACCAGAATTGAAACACAACAATTGAAACATGTGGATGGGGTGATGCATTTCCCAGGGCTCTTGAGGAGCAAATGACCAAAGTGAGAGATTAAGTCTAGGGATGAGGCCAAAATGCCAAGACTTTCAGGTGATGGTGGCTACACTCAAATGAAGGGGGCCAGTCAACTAAACAGTTGGCTCAGGTTGGCCTAAGGTCACTCACTGAAAGTCAAGAACATAGAGGTTCCCACTTGTCCCTGGAAGGGACATTCCATGGCTGTCCTGGTGAGAATGAAAGGAGAGCACAAAATGAAAAGGGTTTTCTGGCCAGTGGTGTATACTAGGGATGTCAAGACTTACCCAAAAGGAAGAGAGTTCTCAGCGTACTCAGAGCTTCTGTTGCTTATTCATTGTGTGACCTTGGACATGTCCCCTCTCTCTGAGCCTCAGGTTTCAACTTTGAAATGGGCTTTTTGATATCTAAGGTTCCTTCTGACTCTAAGTCAATGATCCTAAGTGTTTATATTTAAAAACTCAAGAACTGGGATAAAAGACTCCTTTGCCTTTCTTTTCATCTGTCTCATCCTTCATGACCTGTCTAAAATGCTTTAGCCTTCACAAAGACTCCCTTCCCTGCTCTAAACCAAACCTTTGCATTTTTTCTACTGATTATCTCCATTTGGCACGGTGCCTCTTATACTTAGGAACTGATTAAAAATAATGTTTTAATTGAATTATGATTACTTGTGTTCCTATCTTCTCCTTCTGACAATATTGCAGGTTTGGGAGAGAGTGAGGATTTATTTGTTCTTCTGCCTCTCCCCTGGAGAAGTGACCATTCTTTTCCCTCAAGCTATTCTCTCCTTTCTAAGGATGGTGTTGTAAGATAGACTACTGCCATAGGTTTCACTGCTTCTTCAGTCAGTCTATAAATATGGAAACAAGGCATGCTGCTTATTTTTTATTCTCCTATTCTGCCAGTGAAGGTAAGTCAAGAAGGATGCAAAGATGACTAGGCAGGATTATTCCCGTTTGCTCTGCATACCTGGAGAGTATGAGAAAGGTCAGGGTATGTGGACCATCAGCACCCATGCACACATTCAATGAAGAGAACTAAGTTCCTAAGGACACATTTTCTGAGGGGATCACCTGCTGAGTTCATTGATGTAGATTAGATGACCATAGAAGCAGGGTTCTCTTCTTGGAGGTCTGTGCATAAAACACATAGCAACCTTCAAATACTATTGGCATGAACATATGTGGCCACTTCTTGTGATATGTGGGGTCTGTGGTCATGTGAAAAACTCCACTCAAATCATTCTATTCTCTTTTGAAGTGTTGGGTGGAGAAACATCTGGAATGAAGTAACCTGGAGCATTGGCCATGTCCAATCTGAAGCTCAGCATGTTCCCCCTAGTCTAGCTCAGCTTCCTAATGTCACTCTTCTAATTGAGGGCCACACTACCCTTCCAATCACTCAGGGTCATGCTTTAACCCTCCCCCTCCATAATACATCAGTTTCCAAATCTTCCTGGTTTTGCCTTCATACCCAGCCTCTTCTCACCACTCATACATGCACCACCCTAGACAAGACCTCAACAATTCTTTCTCACGTGGCTAGTGCAGTGGCCTACACGTTGGTTGCCCTCCCTCTGTTCTCTTCTCCCTCCAACCCATCCTCCACACAGCAGCCTAATGCTCCACTTTCACATCATCATTGTCCTTTATGAAAACCTTTAATGGCTCCTGATTGTCTGGAGGATAAAGGATGGATTGCCTGGCCCGTTATTAAATGGCTTCCATGGTCTGGCTTATCTATCTCTATATCCTTTTTGACTTAGTGTACTAATTTTTTAGCCAAAGTAGAATTGATTACAATTATAGGTGCCTAGAACCACAGATTTAGATCTGGAAAAGACCTTAGAGGTTACAGAGTCCAATCCTCTCATTTTACAGATAAAGAAACTAAGGCACAGATTAAGTGACTTGTCCAGTCTCATATAGCTAGCTAATAAGTGTATGGTGATAATATCTGAATCTAGGTCTTCCTAAGTCCACGCACAGAACTCTAGTCACAACTCCAAGTTGCACTCAATTTATCCTAAACTTTCTTACCTACATTCTTTTGTGCAAGCTAAGCCTCAAGTCTGGCATGCCCCCATGTCCTTTATCACTGCCTGTTCATTTCCTTCTTTTCCTTCTGACATTTATGGAGCACCTTAGTTTTACCCAGAACTTTTCCCATCTCACACTCATCCATGTATGCTTCAATCTAGTGACATTGGACCCCCAGCTCTTCCATGACAAGATATTTTCATGGCTCCAGGCATTTTCTCTGTCTCTTCCCCCTTCCCAAAATTCTCTTCCTCCTTATCTCTGCCTCCAATGAAAATTGTCTCCTATAGGAATCCTCTCCCAACTCCTTTTAATGCTAGTGCCTTCTCCATGGATTATTTCTTTGTTTGCACACAGTAGTTTGTTTCTTATACCTCCCCCTCTCCACCCAAACCCTAGGAGCTAAGACCTGTGTGCACTGTTATCCCTATTTTGTATGTGAGGAAATTTTACAAAGGGTTTCATATCCTATAATTATTCAGTGTGTGTCAGTATATATCTCCTCTTTTGCTAATTACCATCTTCCCAAAATAATCTCTAATGAGCTCACTCACCTTCACAATTTGGTTAAGGAACCATCAAGTTTTAGATTTTCCCCGTCATTCATTTCAAAGATGAGGAAACAGAGTTCCAGGGAAGGGAGGTCATTTATCAGAGTCACAAACTGATTTGTGATTGAAGCAGGAGTCAGATCCTGGCCTAGGGCTCTTTCTACCATGCTGGGCTCCCTCTCCTGAACTTATTATATAAATTCAGGAAATTTGAATGGAAAACTATTATGAACTAACAAGAATGTCACTGTTAGTCCTTTGAAATGCTTCAAAACTTCCTTGGGTTATCCTTTGTATGACTACAATGAATAATTGAGCCAAATTAAATCCCTGTATGACTTTATTCCCTTAAAAAAAGAAATTGTGTCTGTTCAATCTGCTCCTCCCTATCCAGGGAGATCTGAGACAATAACCAAGACCCCATAAAATGATTCTGTCCATATGCAGCACTAAGTGAATGGCAGTTTGGTAATTGTCAAAGCAGGGGGAAGAATGAAGGATAGAATCAATTCTGTCATTGAAACTTTTCTAGGTAGACAGTTAATCTAGATGATTCAACATAAGGTTGCCTGGCCTTTCACAGTTTTCTGGACTCGTTGATCAAACCAACACTTTCATTGTTGATTTAGATAAAATAATGGATGGCGTATTTGTCAGATGAGCCAATCTCTCAAAGCCAAGATAGATGGCTAGTGCATTGAAAGACACTCAGAGTTCAGAATGATCTTGGCTGCTGACAGTGGTATATCAGACTTGATAATATAAAATATAATGGGCATAAATGTAGGGCTGGCACTTGGGTAATACAATCCAGTGGGTAATCCACAGTTCATCTGAAAAGGGATCTGGGATTTGAATGGACTACAAGCTCAATATTCAGGTAGCAGCGTGACCTGGCAGGTCATAAAGTCAATGCAGTCTTAAGTGGCAAGAAAAGAGACATCCCATCCATACCTAATAAGGCCATTGCCTCACCATATACCCATCTTGCTACACAACATCTGGAGAATTGTGTCCATTGGTGGGTATTAGATAAAGAAATATATTGATTAACAGCGTCACCTCTGACACATGCTGATTTTGTGATGATGGGTAAGTCATTTCACCTCCTTACTCTAGGCAACTCTCTTTGTTGAAGAGAAAGGGCCAACCTGTGATGATAGAGGAGATTTCCTCATCCAGAGTTGTTCCCTATTGCAATGAAATAGCAGTTCAAAGTCTTGTCTCCTATTGATAAATTGGGCATTATCCTGAGGAAGAGGGCCTTGAGCTCATGACATATGAAGATTGTGTGAAAAAAACAGGGATCTAGAGCCTAAAGAAGAGAAAGGGGGACATGGGGGTTGCCTTTAGAATATAGATAGGACTTTCACTGGTAACAGGGATCTGTTTGATGCCACAGATCAGAGACAGGGCCATCTTTAGGTTTGATATTAAGTTTTCCTAACAGGATTCTCAGAGAGTAGAATGAAGCGCCTTTGGGAAGAGGGACTTCCTCTTCCTCCTGGGAGGTCTACAAAAGTGACATGACCACTTGTCATAGGTGCTGGTGAGAGGGCTCTTGTTCAGATCTGCATTGTCCCAAGAGAACTCAAAAGGCCCTAATAAGCTTGACTTAAGAACATCCTTGGAGAAATGTCACCCCACCATGTTGCCTTGCCTCTCTTTGTTTCACTGAGCACACAAACACATGGTCATACCATGACAAGGAGCCAGGCACCTAAAGTTAACCTCTCAAATCACGAAGGACATCAGGGGTCACTGAAATTTGATTGACAGCTTACAAAATAGATAACTTACCTTATGTTAAACAAACAACCTTTCCAAAATAGGAAACATTTAATATTGTTTTACATTCCACGATCCTGCAATTTTCAAGACATTCTTGTTAGGCAGGGTTTTGATAAATTGATTGACAACATTCTAGAGTCTTTTTTCAAAGATGTACACTTTAAATAAAGCCATTAAGTAGTGGAGAGTGATAAAATTGTAGAATTCTTGTGGTAGGCTAGTCAAACAGCTCCATCAAAGATGAGAGAGGGAGAGAGAGAGGGAAAGAGGGAGAGAGAGAGGGAGAGAGAAAGGGAGAAAGGGAGAAAGAGGGAGGGAGGGAGGGAGGGAGGGAGGGAGAGAGAGAGAGAGAGAGAGAGAGAGAGAGAGAGAGAGAGAGAGAGAGAGAGAGAACTGGGGAGAGTAGGAATCCCTGACAAAAATTATGGTTCAACAGAATCCATGTAAATACCATGTGTTTGTTAACACTTGCTTTTTCTTTTCTTTCCTTCTTTTTTTGTTTTTATTTTTACCATCAGCTAATGGATACTTCATGAGGTTACTTGGAAACCTTGCACAGCTAACTATAAAAGGAATAGACAAGAAATATTGGGATTCCATTGCCATTGGAACCTCACTAGTTCCTAGCATCATACATTCCTTTTGTTGTTAATTTCCACACCATCAAAAGACTCCTCTTACTTGGAGGCTAGGTTTTGATAAACTCGATATTCAATTGAAAGTAAACATTTCACACCCATTAACCAAGCAAAGTTTCCATAAGGCCATTCAAATCTGATAGAGGACAGCATTGTGGCATCTTTGAATTTACTATAGGTTATATTGCTGACCATACTCAAAATGACGTTACAAAGTCCTAAACATATTGAACAAGGAGGAACAACACATTGGATTGGAAAACACAAAGCTCAGGGCAGGATTCTCACTCTCCCTCAGTCTCTCTCTCTCTCTCTCTCTCTCTCTCTCTGTCTCTGTTTTCTTAAAAAGAACATGTATTGAATTTTAATTATTTAGTAAAGCAAGCATTACATAATGCTTTCAATATTTTAAAATTAATGGAATAAAAGTTTACATCCAAAAAGATGAATTGAAAATTGTGCTTTCAGACAGTAGTTAGTTATCATACAGGATTTCCTAATTCCCAGTGTTTCTCCCTATGGAATACTGAGGGAATGTCTTTAAGATCACATCTGCACTTGCAGTTTCCATCCTGGTCCTGTCAAAGTTTAAAGCATGTGCTTGCCTCCATGTAGCAAAGACACCCAGGGGACAGAAGGATCCAGATCTCCTGCTGAAGATAATAGCATCCCCCAAAACCTTGGCGTTGTCTCCCCAATGAATACCTTTGACTGAGACTCTCTGCAAAAC
The DNA here is from genome assembly GCA_028658325.1 of Potorous gilbertii. Taxonomy (NCBI): domain Eukaryota; kingdom Metazoa; phylum Chordata; class Mammalia; order Diprotodontia; family Potoroidae; genus Potorous; species Potorous gilbertii. The sequence goes on from JAQQSK010008849.1 coordinate 11,123, forward strand.
ATGAGAGTGCCTTGGACTCCTTGGTAGGCAAACTGGGTAGCAGACGGCCAGGAAGGGAAGGCTACTCTGGTGTGAGGTGCCATCAGGGGCATGTCAGTGCCACAAGCAGATGCTGCTGCTGGAGTGACATGTGGAGCCTGTTCCAGCTGGGGAAAGGTACAGTTTGCCATTGGGGCAGGCACAGAGCTCATATACAGTCTGTTGAGGTGCTGGGGAACTTGGTGGGGCAGATGAAAAGGAGCCCACAGGCAGATTTCCCAGACGAATGGTGTCTGCATTTAAAAAGATCTAGGAGGAAAAGAAAACATAGTTTAATGTTTCTGGACCGGGTAGATCCCTTCAGAATGCTGTCTCAATTCCTGTCATACTCTATAATCCTTGCCCATGTCCTTCCCCATGTTCATCTTCCTGATATCATGGAGGAGCACTTCTTTTGACAACCAAATGACACCAATTGAATTTAGCAGCTGTCTGATTGCTGGCTCCTCACTTTTACCACTCCATCTTAGAACCTGAGATTCTTTTTAAAGGAGCAGAAAATCTGGGCATAGTCAGACATGTAGCTTTGATTAGTGAGAAAAATAAGTAAAAAAAAATCCCTTGGCTGTAAATTCTAAAAGGCAACCCAGATCAAAAGGGAAGAAAAGTTTTCAAGAAGAAATTCTCACCAAAAGCTATTCCCCAATAGAGAAGTGGTCAAAGGACAGAAACCAACAGTCCTCAAAAGAAGAATTGCCAGATATTATCAGCTATATGAAAGAATGTGTCAAAGTCACTAGAAACAAGAAAAATGAAAATCCAAACCCCTGAGAGGTTTCTTCCCATACCCAGAAAATGGCAAACATAAAAAAAAGATGAGGAATGATAAGAACACTGACATCCCAGCACATTTTTCATAGAGCTGTAAATTAGTACAAACGCTTTGGAAAGCAATTTGGAATTATGCAAATAAAGTGAATAAAATGTCCAAATACTTTGACCCATAAATTTTGTCTCTAGCCATATATCCCAAGGTGGTCATTGATAAAAAGGAAGTCCTTATGTACACCAAGATATTTATAGAAAAGGAGGGGAAACAAAGATTTCCATCCATTGAGTAATGACTAAAAGTACTGTGGTACATGAATGTAATGGAATGTTACTATACTGGAAGAAACAACAAACATGATGAATACAGAGAAGCATGTAAAAACTTCCCTGAACTGATGTAAAATGAAGAAAGTGGAGTGAAGAAAATAAAGATACATAATAAGTTCAACAACATGAAATGAAGAATGATACCTGCAAAACAATCTAAAAGTAACGTTGCACAATGACAAAAAGTTGGCACAGCCCCATGAAGACATCTACCAGTGTTTGCAGGTTTTAGAGGTCAATAGGTGTGGAATATGGAATAGGTTTTTAGACTTTTTTCAATATATGGAACAGTTTGGTAATTTTTTCTTCTTTGTCTTTTTTCCTTAAACAAAGTTATTTGTTCTATAGGAAAGGTTCTCCAGAGGTGGGGAATGAGAGAGATTCAGGGGGAAATCAAGGCCACATAAAACTAAAATGCTAACAATATCTGCCTTCTCTTAATATTGTTAATCTGAAAATGTCCACATGCTGAAAGGCCATACTCATATCCATTGATGCTACTAGGGATGCTGTGTCTGCAAAAGAGATTGGGGGTGGGGAGCAGAGCTGGAAGGGAGTCCAAAATAGCTGTTTTCCAGTGTGTGATGAAGCTTTGAATAGAGGAGTTATACAACTAATTCTATTTGTCTCTGGAAAGCAAAGGTAGGGAAAATCGGTTTAAACTGCAAAAAGATAAATATAGGATCAATGAAAAAAAAATGACACTAGCAATTAGAAAACTATGTCAAAATGGGATGGGCTGTTCTAGGGGAGAAATCGAGTCTCCCAAACCACAGGTCTTCAAGTCCACTGTGGATAAGCATTTATGGGGTGTGTGGTTTAGAGTATTTTTATTTCAAATGTGGTTTGGGTATAGCAGCCCCTGCAATGCTGTGATTCTGTGATTTTCCTTGGGCCTCAGTTTCATTGTCAGTAAAATAAGAACTTTGGACAATATCAAATCTAGGGTCCCTTTAGCTCCAGTCACTGTGATTCTATCATCAAAACAAATGCAGTGGAAGCATTAAATCAACAGAGCCGACTGGTCCTCCCTAGCTGCTTTATTCTCATTTCTGGGCATACAAATATGAC
>JAQQSK010008850.1:0-13330 GCA_028658325.1 Potorous gilbertii
CCGGGTCCCTTTTCAATAAAGAAACAATGGGAATGTTCTCATTCTATAGCTTCACTCGATAGAAAAGAATTCATCTTACTTCTAAAATATAAATGGCAATGATAATAGCATAGCAATCACAGGGCACTGTGAGGATCAAATGAGATAGGACACTCTCCAAACCTTAAAGCACCAATTAAATGCCAACTTCTGTCATTATTGTTAATGCTGATCATGAAACTTTTAAAATTCATTGAATTAATGGTCATAGAGGCCAACCTCTTTAACCTGTAAATCAAGAAATTAAGACCCAGAAAAGTCAATGACCAAAGTGACAAAACTATTTACTTGTGAGACTAGAATCCAAATCCTAGTTTCCTCCTTTCCTGTCTAGTGATTCTTAGTATACCACAGTGACAAAACTCAATTGACTTTTCTTCCTTCAAGACCTACTAAAATTTTCCTTTCTATAAGAAGACTTTCCCAATTATTAATTCCACTGTGGATTTTGGATTCAGTCAAAGAGTTGTACTTGAGGACCCAGAGAACCACATGTGGCCTTGAGGCTGCAAGTTCCACTCCCCTGCTCTAGAACACTTTATTCAGGATTGTTCTAAATTCTAAGCTGATTTCAAGGCATTCATTAATTCTCTGACCATTCAACCAACTGTAATTCTGCCCTGCCTATCTTATCATCAAGTTCATGCCTATTTCTCTAATCTACAAAAGTAGCAGGTGAACCTGATTTGTTTAAATTTATCTTCGCTGATGTCATAACATTCTCTTGATCTGGAATACCATTCTAGTAACCTTTTTTTAAAATGGAATGAAGACAAATATGACTTGTCTTTTCTGGAGAAAGCCATGCTGATCTTTGCTTTTTAACTTGTTTCCTTGGTACTAACTAACTGTATCATTAGTGGTACTTTCTAGAACATTGCTAGGAACAAAAGTCGTTTTTGCTTTCCCATTGTTATTAGATTCTATTCTCTTCCCTCCCTATTTTTCATTTTACAAGGGGAAACTTCTATGAACTATTAACATCATGAGAAATCCAACTGGACTACTTAAACTCAAAATAAAAGGCAATATCTGTAGTTGACTCTATCTATAGTTTTGTGATTTTTTCCCCCTAGCTCTGTTAAGTAGAATATGAAGTAAAGAGCTAGAATTTGACAAGGCATGATCAGATAGGATAAAGATCTATATGATCATAGAGTTGCAGTTGACTGGTCATCCAGGAATTCAATGTAAGGAGAATCTAGTTGATGCAGGGATAAAAGTTTGAGACTAATCCTATCTGGCTTCTTTTAAGTCCAAACTAAACTTCCACCTTCTCCAGGAAAACTTCCCTAACTTCTTTTAATTTCAGTGCTTTCTTTCTTTTAATTATCTCTATTTTAATTTCTATTTAATTTGTTTGTATAAATTTAATTTCATGTTTTTGCCTCCATTAATTTTTAATCTCATTGAATGCAAGGGCTATCTTATCACCATTTTTTATACTTACTGTTTAGCACAGTGCCTGGAACATGTTAGATGAATAATAATTTTTATTGATTGATCAAAAGAACTGAGAATAAAGAGAACAGAGGTAACAATGAGAAGAAAAGCCCTCAAGGCAAAAGGAAGGAAGGAATGATCAAAGCTTATTATAAGACAAAACAATTTCAGAGTTTATGTGGTATTTGTGGACTTTTTGAAATGAGCTCTAGCTTTGATTTTTACAAAAATGTCAAGTTTGGTAACAATTAATTTTCTTAAGTAGAATGTTTGCTTTCTCATCAATATTAACTGCAAAGTTGAAATCTATAGATCATTCACTTCCCTCATGTAGCTTAAATTCATGTAGAAGAGACAATATGCAGATATATAAGTAAATGTTAATCAAATACATAGCCTTTTCCACCTCACTCTTTTTTTTTAACTTTTTGAAGCAGAACTCAGGGCCATTTAATTAATTTTATTTTTGATATGTTCCTATGGTCAAATAATTTACTCTTTAACAGCTAATGATGCGTTCTATAATAACCTGAGGCTGGTCCTAGGTAATCAAAAATAAGTTTAGTGCCATGTTAACTTTAGCACAAACTAACGATAACATTTCAAACATGGTAGAACTAGTTAGTATTTTGGATCCACATTGAGAACCTAGGGATACCCCCCAGGTCTCAGTAAGTCTCTTCCTATGCCCTGTAAATAGGAGAGATTATTGTAAAAACTGCCTTTATCTGGAAATGGTTCTGGTGCATAGAACTATAGAATGTTAAAAAACGTCATTAGCAAGGTTATGCAGAAGTTCTGTCTCCTTATAGAAGAGGAAACTGAGGCTCAGAGAGGACAAGGAATTTCACAATGGAAGGTCTTTCAAGACATCAAAATAAAATGTCCAAGTTTCTGACTATATGTCCTGGAATTAGGCTTGATGATGCTTTACATATTGAATGACAAAAGCATCAGCATAAAAAAAGGCTCCTCTTTTTTAAAACTGAATACCATAACATTTAGTCTGGACATGTTTTAAAGGGGTATGTCAATTCTTTTCTCCTCTGCCACATTGCCTTTTATTGTATCCTATGCCTCAGGACTCTTCTAAATTCATTCAGATCTCCTCACTTCTGAGTGTTTGATCTTATTGTTTCCCTGGTTTAAACCATCCATGCACCCTTCCTTCTCTATCTTTTGAGTTCTTGATAATCCTTTATGACCCAACTCAAATAACATACCTCCAAGGAGACTTTCCTAATTTTTGTCTCTCCCCTACCAGGAGCATGCCAAATTTTTAGGAATTAGACCTCTTATTGCTTTATATTTTGCACCTATTAGGCATTCAGTGTGTAGTATTGTTTACTATTACTATTTCTATTTGTCTCATTCCATTTGTAGGTGATAAGATACACAAAAACAAGAAACATGTCTAATTTAGCTCATGTATCTCTCTCAGTGCTTTGCATGTTGTTTTGGACATTTCAATGCTTAAATGTTTGAAGGCTTAAATGTTTGTTAATGCTGAATGGATGAGTATCTTCCCATTTTCTGCAATCCCCAAAAAAGAAACAGTTGTCCAAAAGAAAATAAAGAATGCTATCTTCATGTTTATTTTCTTTTTATTGTTGAGATGTAAAGCCAAACTGTGCATTTCATTCTGAAGGAAGAAATGTGGGGAAAATATCTTAAACTGTGGGGCAACCTGTCACAATCTGTGAAGAGGTATAGAATTGAAAATAAAAGTTGAAGGAATCCCTCATTGTTCCACTGAAGTTCTCACTAGAGGGGCTCATTTCTTCCCCAAATTTATTAATTCATTTGTTTTCAATTTTCAACAATCACTTTCACATATTTCAAATTTTCTCCTCTTCCCTCCCATGTGCATTCCCAAGATGACATGCAATCTTAGATGGGTTCTACCCATGCATTCCTATTAAACACATTTTCACATTAGACATGTTGAATAGAATAATTAAAATGAATGTGAGAAACTATGAGAAAAGTAAAACATAACAAAGGAGAAAATAGTCGGTTCCATTCTATGTTCCAACTGCATAATTCTTTCTCTGGATGTGGATAGCATTTTGCATTATGAGCGCTTTGGAAATATTTTAGGTACTTGCATTGCTGTGAAGGATTAAATTTATCAAAAACAGTGCTCACATACTGTGACTGTTACTGTGTATAGTGTTCTCCTAACTCTGCTCACTTCACTGAACATCAGTTTATATAAATCTTTCTAGATTTTTCTGAAGTTCATCTATTCATTATTTCTTATAGCACAATAGTATTCCATTGCATTCATATACTAAAACTTGCTTAGCCATTCCCCAGTTGAGGAACATTCCATCAATTTCCAGTTCTTTGCCACTAGAAAAAGAGCTGCTATAAATATTTTTGTACATGTGAGTCCTTTTCTCATTTTTATGATCTCTTTGGGATATAGCCCTAGAAACAATATTGTTGGGTCAAAGGGTATGAAAGTTTGGAGCCATTTCGGCATACTTCCAAATTGTTCTCCTGAATGATTGGATCAACTCAGCTCCACCAACAATGAATTAATGTTTCAACTCTCCTACATCTTGTCCAACATTTATCATCTTCTTCTTTGTCATGTTAGCCACTCTGATAGGTTTGATATGGTACCTCAGAGATGTTTTGATTTGCATCTCTCTAATCAACAGTGATTTGGAGCATTTTTTCATGTGACTATAGATAGCTTTAATTTCTTCCTCTTAAAACTGCCTTTGACCATTTGTCAACTGGGGAATGACTTGTATTCTTACAAATTTGACTCAGTTCTCTACATACTTTAGAAATGAAACCTTTACCAGAGACACTGACTGTAAAAATTCTTCCCCAGTATTCTGCCTCTTTCCTAAACTTCATAGCATTGGCTTTGTTTGTGCAAAACCTTTTCAATTTAATGTAATCAAAATTTTCCATTTTGCATTTCATAAAGATCTCTATCTCTTGTTTGGTCAAAAAATTTCTACATTCTCCATAAATCTGGGAAATAAACTATTCCTTGCTCCCCTAATTGGTTTATAGTATCAACCTTTACACCTAGATCACCTACCCATCTGGACTTTATTCTGGTATACAGTGTCAGTCATTGTTCTATGCCTAGTTTCCACCACACTATTATTCAGTTTTCCCAGCAGCTTTTATCAAACAATGAGTTCTTATCCCAGAAATTGGGGTCCCTGGGTTTATCAAATAGACTGTTATAATCATTGACTACTATGTCTTGTGTACCTACATTATTCCATTGATCTACCCCTCTATTTCTTAACCACTACCAAGTGGTTTTTATGACTACTGCTTTATAATACAATTTGAGATCTGGTAGGGCTAGACCACCTTCTCTAGCATTTCTTTTCATTAATTCTCTTGATATTCTGGTCCTTTGCTCTTCCATATGAATTTTGATATTATTTTTTCTTAGCTCTAGAAAATAATTTTGTGATAGTTTGATTGGTATGACACTGAATAAGTAAATTAATTTAGGTAGAAATATCATTTTATTACGTTTAGCTCAGCCTACCCATAAGCAACTGATGCTTTTTCCAATTACTTAGATCTGATTTTATTTGTGAGAAAGGTGTCCTGCAATTGTTTTCATACAGTCCCTGGGTTTGTTTTGGCAGGTAGACTTCCAAATATTTTATAATAACTTTAAATGGGTTTTCTCCTTCTATGTCTTGCTATTGGACTTTGTTAGTAATATATAGAAATGCAGATGATTTATGTTAATTTTATTCCCTGAAACTTTGCCAAAGTTGTTTATTATTTCAGATAGTTTTTTTTACTTGATTCTCTAAGTATATCATATCATCTGCAAAGAGTGATAACTTGGGTTCTTCTTTGACTACTCTTATTTCTTCAATTTCTTTTTTTCTCATATCACTAAAGCTAACATTTCTAGCACCATATTGAATAACAGTGTTGATAATGGACATCCTTGTTTTACCTTTGATCTTATGGGAAATGCATCTAGTTTATTCTCATTACATATAATGCTTTGTGATGGTTTCAGGTAGGTACTACTTATTATATTAGGATAAGCTCCCTTTATCCTTTCCCAGTGTTTTCAGTTGGAATGGGTGTTGCATTTTGTCCAAAGCTTTTTCTACATCTATTGAGATAATCGTATGTTTTTCTCTTAGATTTTTTTGTTTGTATGGTGCGTAGTGCTGATAGTTTTCCTAATATTGAACCAGTACTTCATTCCTGGTATAAATCTTACCTGATCAAAGTGTATCATTCTCATGATAAGTTGCTGTAATCTTTTTGCACTATCTTTCTTAAAATATTTAAATATTTAATCCAAAATTTTTGCATGTACATTCATTAGGGAAATTGGTCTATAATTTTCTTTCTCTATTTTGACTCTTCCCAGTTTAGGTATCAGAACCCTATTTGCAACATAAAAAAAATTGATAGAATTCTTTCTTTGCCAATTTTCCCAAATAGTCTATATAGTACTGGAATTAACTGCTACCTTAAATATTTGATTGATTTTATTTGTAAATCTCTCTGGCCCTGGAGTTTTTTTTCCTAGGTAGTTCATTAATAGTTTGTTCAATTTCCTTTTCTGAGATAGGCTTGTTTAAGTATTTTACTTCCTCTTCTGTTAATTTGGGCAATATATGTATATATTTGATATCCATCCATTTCACTAAGATTGTCAAATTTATGGGCATATAGTTGGATAGAATAATTTCTAATTATTGTTTTAATTTTCTCCTTGTTGGAGATGAGTTCACCCTTTTCATGGTAATTTGTTTTTCTTTTTTATTTTTCTAAATTAAATTGACCAAAGGTTTATCAATCAATGTCTCCAGCCTTCCTGAGCTGAAAGACTACTGTACCTCTTCTACTGGCTCCACTATTTTCAGACTTTTCCTGAGTCAATATTGTCTGGAATTTTCAAGGTCAATAAGGGATGGTGAGAACACTTACAACTTACTCTGCCATCTTGGCTCCAGGAAGTTCAAACAGGTGACTTTCAAATATTCAATTGGTGTGTTGATAGCCCCAGGAACAGGCTCTATGCCACAGTCCCTCACACTCCCATCTTGTGTAGAGGGGCTCATTTTTATCCAAAATCATTTGGGGTTACAATTAGAATTTAGTTTTGAATATCAAACAGATCAAGCAACCAAACAACATTTTAATGAGCATTTTAATATACATGTGAAACAGTGTTAAATAACAATAAAAAGTTAAGCCAAGAAAAAGAAAATATAAGTCAATAACTTTATACAAAGAGTTTATGTTCTAATACAGGAGGAAATACGTAGAAATATAGGCACGTAGAGAACACATATGAAGTCAATGCTAGGATAACTCAGACTTGTAGGCATTATAGCTTATTGAAGTGGTAATAAATGTAGCATCCATTTCACCTTTCTCTCTTTCCGGCTAGCTCAGTCAATATGAACCCAAACTCATAGCATCCTGTATGAGAACCTTGTTTTTGTTTTTGTTTGTTTGTTTGTTGTTACAGAATAGGAGTCTGTTCAAGCCTTTGCCTATGTAGTTTTAACTCAAAAATACTCTCAATTTCAGTGTCATATAGTTAAATATTGTGGGGGTATGGGAGTGGGTATACTTCTACTACATGACATTGTAGCTCCTAAGCCCTTTGCAATACGTTTACCATTTAATGATGTTACCACAACATTGTTAGTGAAAACATGAAGCAGGTACTAAACAATAAGGGAAAAAAAGGAATAATAATCATAGCCTTAATAGACAGTGAATCTAGGAATAATCAAAACATCAATATTACATGATCAATTACCAACAGGTCTCTTATGCCAGGTAATTGTAGCACCCCAAAACTGGCTAACTGGACAATGCAGAAAGTCCAGCTAGCTGCTCTCTCTAAAAGATTCTCCTTTCTTAAAACAGAGGTCTGTCATTTATTTGATTTCCATCCTATGAAGACTGTTCATATTTTGAACAACTAACCAACTGTGGCTTTTTTTTTTCCATAACCAATGGTAGATAGAGTTACCATCAGCACTGTGACATATTTGTCCATTCTACCTGAATATGATTCCTCACCTTTTACCATTCTTTTCACTATCATTCTCGATAGTTGCATCTTCCAGTTTTCAACTTTTCAGTCAATTTTGGTAATCAAGTTCCAAATTCTACATTTTAGAAAGGTCTATATTCTTAGGTAATACGCAGATGATGGATAAAATTTTTTCTCTGCATTTACTTCATAGTGTTTCATATTTCCTACATTTTCCATAGTATCTTCAACACCTTTATTTATTTTTCAAATGTTTTTCCCTTAATTAATAGTCTTCTGTGTATCTGGATCTCCATTACTAACCACCAGTGTTCAACATGTTACATCTGTATTCCTCATATTAGCCCTCATACTTAGTGATAGATATAGAAAATAAAAATATTAATTGTAAAAATATTTTAAAAATCAAGATTTTATTACAGAAAATGATTCTGACTTGTAAAAGGAAAGCACATCAGAAAAATAGTTAAAATTTGTTGTTGCTTTTGATATCCTTTTTACTTTAGGTCTTAGCTTTTGGAAAAAGGATTTCAGTGACAGATGGGAGTCTGAGAAGCCACTAAGCAGCACCCCCCGACTTTGAAAACCCAGATGCTGGTGCTTCCCTCTCTGGCAACTATGATCGTACAGCTGGACCTGTCAGTGGATTTGTGATTACTGTACTGATTATGATCAAAAAGTGGAATCCATGTCTGTTGATGTTTGATTTTTCTGTATTTTCTCTGATGTTCTGACTCCCCTGAACTAGGTGAATGATATATGTGCTTGATTAAAGTAATGATATATGTGCTTGAATGAAGTGTTTTTTAATCCCTCAAAATTGCCTTTCCATTTCTAAAAGCAGATCAAAGACCCTGTGGTAGGAGGCCCCTCTTTTTATGTTGGGGTGCTTACTGAGACAGGGGTTAGCTAAATATTATAAATAAATGAATTTGCTTTCCCTCATCAATCAAACAAAGACATGCTTGGAGTGGGAGTCCCAAAGATTAGTGGATTAATTCCCAGGTACCAAAAGCGTTTTCTTTTTGCAACCTGATCTGGTGTTACTATTCCAGGTATAAAAAGTGATAGAATGGATGGAAAGATGCCTATGATAAATAAGTGCATGGCATGTGAGGATCACAACCTAATGTAATATGAAAATCATCAAGAGAAAGTGTAAACAGCTTAATAGAGAGCCACAAGGTTTACCTATACTTGGTGGAAATTGGAAGATAATACAGGACAGTAGATAGGAAAAAGCAGTTAAGTAGGGAAATAAATAATAAAATACAATAGACAGATTGAAATAGAAAATGTCATCATGTCTTGAATCCATGTGATAAGTATCTATCATTCCTGAAAGGGAGGTTTTTCTTTCTATTCTTAAAGGTAACAGAGAGTCTAGCAACAATTTATCCTCTGTTTGTCATCTTAGTGGAGTAAAATATAGACATTGGTACCGTGAAACTCCTTTGTATTTGGCTTCACAATGGCTATGTGTATATGGCAACATGATTAAAGCACATTATACTGAAAAGAGGTCTGGGAGAGGAATTACGAGAATTACATGAGGAATAACTTATCACTTGCTATCTGTGTGATGTTGGGTCAACCACTCAAGTTTCCTCACCTATCCATAAAATGTTCATTGGAAATAATTTGCCTTAATGATTTCAAAATAACTTCCATACTTAATTGTCTATGATTCTCTGTCCTAGAAATTCAATTTAAATTAAAAGAGTCAAAATATAAAAATAGCTTAGGAGAAGCTCGAAATGTCTTCAGCTTATTCATCCATTCTTTGATGAACTTCTCCTTGCTATCTATACTGTGCTTGGGATACATCGCTCATTAATCTGATACAAAGTGCCAATCTAAACTGTACTTTCAGACTTTTTCTTTATTAAATGAGGTGGATATATATTTGACTTTCAAAAGCTTTCCATAATTATGGAACAAAATACATACCAAGTAAATGAATGTCTATGTTCACAAAGTGACTAATTAAGAACACCACAGAATAATTTAGAGGTGGTTATAGTAAACTAGTCTCAACTACATGATCCTCCATTTGAGAATTTATGGCTTGAGACAGGGAAGCTGAAATATTAGTTTTATGTATGGTGGAGGAATCTAGGGGTGAATGGTGTAAAAAGTGATTATACTTCACCTCTTGCGTCTATCTTTTTGACAAGTGGTGAATTCCCAAGACAGTGTTAATTCATGGTATTTTTGAGTCTTAATTGCATCATTGTTCAGATCTTCTGATCTTGAGGAAATTCTAATCCAGAGGTAGTTCAGTGATGTGAGCTATACGAAAAATAATTCACTTTGGCCAATGCAAAAAAAAAGTCAGAAAGTTAAATTTAGAGAAAGAAAGGGATGCACCAAAACAAAGAATAGTTTAAATAGAAAGATAGAAAGCCCTTCAGAGTATCAAATACATCTAGATAATGTTCATGGAAGTTCAATACCTGAAGAGAGAGTCAAAATAAGAAGAATTCAATTTGTGGGGAAAATCAAAGAAAATTCTGAGAAGTGCTCCTGCAGAAGAAAAGAAAATAGTATACAAAGAGGTTTTCCTGAGGAAGACAATAGAGAAAGGACTGTCTCTAGATTAAGGTACAAAGAAAAAGAAACAAAAGAGAAGAATTAACACAGGAAGCATAATATCAGCATGATGAACAGAAGTATACCTTTTTTTTCATAGTATAAGTCATAAAGATTGAATAGGTCCCAATAGAAAGTAGTGCTTATGAAAATGTGAACGATTGCTGAATTTAGTAATTTAATTAACCTAAATCCTCTCACCTCCAATTCCAGTGGTGCTCCAAGTAGTATTATTAGTTAGGAGGACTGTATAAGGATCCTGCAGAAGGTGAATGTTCACCTAAGAGAGAAGGATAGGGGGAAGTATTCTGGCTCTTCTGACCTTGGATTCAAGCCATTTATACTGTTGCCAGGGAAAATAAAATTTTTTTTCCAGTTAATTTTATTTTATTAGCCAGAATGCTTAATGGGAGATGATGATTCTTTTATTCTAAAGCCAAATTCTGAAATTGCCAAAGGTAAGTCTAGATGGGAGCAAAATAAAACAAATTATAATTTTTCTAGGGGAAATATTGGGTAGTAACATAACCATAATATTGTTTTTGAGAATTCTTCAAAATGGAGCTCAAAATATGCTCTATACTAGACTTAAATTTTTGGTTTAATTCAAAACAATTCACTTAACATTTATTAAGCATCTACTATATGCCCAGAACTGTATGCCCATACTATAGGTGCTAAATAAAAAATAAAGACAGTCCCTGCCTTCAAGGAACTTATAATATAATACAAGATAATACATTAAAGGAAGCTGAAAAGCATAGGAATGGGTGGATGGGGGACATCAGATGAATTGATATTTCATGCACTCCAAACTATAGAGCTATGGATAGAAAGTGGAGTTGAATGAAAAGTTCTGATTCCAGCTCAATATGAGGGAAATATTTGAGAGGAGTTTAGTGTAATATCTTTCAGATCCCTAATCAAAGGGGAAAGAAGGCTGAGGGAGTTGGAGAAAGCATTGAATATTCCAAACTGACTCATAATGGTGAGCTTTCAGTTGGCTACAGGTTATACATGCAAAAATGGAGAACCGTGATAAATGTTAAAGGAGAGTCATAAAAAGGAATTAAGATGAACCCACCTTTTGAAGGCCAAAAAACAACTTAACAATTTGCTAATGCAGAGTGTGATTCGCTTATTCATTCAACTAACATTTATTAAATGCCTATTATTTTATATGCATTATGCTAGACATGGGAATAGTAAAAGAAACTAAATTGTACAGTATTGCAGATCTTGAGGAGCTGGTGGGGAATAGTGAAGAGAAAAAGACAAGGATCTGTGAAATTACAAAGTGCAAATTACAACTTAAAAAATACACAGATGATAGGCAATGAGTTGTTATGGGGGAGAATTGTGCTAGGCACTAGAAGGTTGAAATTTGAATCCCATCTTATTAGAATGCAATCAAAGTCAAATCACAAAATATCTTGGAGGCTCAATTTTCTTGTCAGCAAATTGGAAGTAATAGTAATATGTAACTTAAAGGTAACTCTTCTAGGAAGTCTTTCTTGATCCACCCCTCCTAATTCTAGAACCCTCCATCTCTACTTTGTTTTGAATAATTTTGTGTCTATTTTCCTTATTTTTATCTTGTATATAATCATATATGTATTTATCGCCCCATTAAAATGTAAGCACCCTGTGGGTAGGGATTCTTTTATTCTTTACTTTAGATCCCCAGTGCTTCACAAATGCTGAGGAACAGAGGTGTCAAACATAACCTAGAGTTGCATGCAGTTCAACTCCCCTTAATACTCCCCAACATAGGTGAACTTAAATGAAAAAGTAAATAGGAAATATTTATTTTTAACACTTTGCATTTATGATGTAATTGGAAAATATTAAGTAAATAAAAGCTAGATAATGTTGTTGTTTATCTGTTCAGTCTTATGGGACTTTCCTTGACTCCATGGATCATACTGTCCATTGTACTGTCTTGGTACTGGAGTGGTTTGCCATTTCCTTCTCCTGTGAATTAAGGCAAGTAGAAATGAAATGACTTACCCAGGGTCACAGAGGTAGTAAGCGTCTGTGGCTAGATTTGAATGCAAATCTTTCTGACTCCAATCCCAGCACTCTATACACTAAACCATCTTATGATCTCTATAGAAAACATCACAAAAATTAAGTCAATGCGTGGCCCTCAGGGAAGCTTATATATGAAGTAGTCGTTCTCTTTCTATTGGAGTTGACCTCACTGTTATAGAAGGTAATACAACATTGTTGGTTGATTGATCCTTCCTGTTATCATGTATCTTCTCTCTTACACCTCCTGGGGATACTTTGGTTTCATACTTTGTAATGCATATACTGAACTCACCTTCTACCCTTCTGAGCTCTTTAAGAGTAAATATATTATCTAAATACTGTGTTGGACCTAGCACTTAATTGTTCTGTACATATACAGTTGTATTAGTTACATTCCTCACAGAGTGAACAATTTATAAAAAATTTTTATTACTCTGATATTTTATATATTATTTGTATCCAAGTCATAACCAGTTACCTACCCATTCTCCCTCTTGGCAAGACTACTCAATGATATGACTAGGTTCAAGATCAGAAGAACAATTTCTTGATAACTTCTCTGAATGGAAGTATCTATTAGTACATCTTTGACTCGGTAGAAAGGAAAAGTTTTGAAGCAACTTGTGAGAAGGAATGAGTGATATAATGTAAATCTCTCTGCCTCCTCCCTTTCTCTCTCTCCCTCTCTCTCTCTCTCTCTCTCTCTCTCTCTCTATATATATATATATATATATATATATATATATATATATATATATATATATATCCCTCTCTCTCTCTCTCTCTCTCTCTCTCTGTCTCTCTCGAAAATTTTGAGAGACAGTATAATCTAGGGATAGCTAGGTGGTGCAGTGGATAGAGTACTGATCCCAGAATCAGGAGGACCTAATTTCAAATCTGGCCTCAGATAGCTAGTAGTTATTTTACCCTGGGCAAGTCATTTAACTCCAATTGCCTGTTCTTTTCCCCTGGAAAAAAAAGAACTAGTATTACCTAAATCATCAAAAATGTTCAGGAATTTTTTCCTATATAAAATATTCTAGTGAGATGATTCTTTTCTCACATATCAGCTGGATCTGAGTACTACTGAGATTATGTGAAAATAAATTCTCTTCAGAATAACAGAAATGGCAAATAAGTGGAGTCAATAGTAAAGATTCAGTGAGCACTGAGCATCCTTCTAGGGGA
>JAQQSK010008851.1:0-13330 GCA_028658325.1 Potorous gilbertii
TATATATATATATATATATATATATATATATATTCAATGGGAACCAGAAAGGTATTAATGACAAAGACAAATGTAATCATAAAAAGAAATCTGCATAGCCAAGATTCTTGGGTTACAAGATGGATAAGAAGCATGAGGAATAATTGAAGAAATTGTACTGTTTACATCTGAAAACTAGAGGAAATCTCATTGAATAAATTTCTTCTTATTATCAATTATAAAGCTGTGAAGTTAGCTAGGTAGTTACAAGTATAACATGAGTAAGTCAGAAAAAAAAAGGAAAAGACATGCTACTTTTACTAAATTATGGCAATAAAGGATTATAAAATTTTTCTTTAAAGTTATCATTGTTAGACACTGATTTCACCTGGGCAGAATTCATATTACCAGTTACTTGTCAATTTATAATATAGGATAAATATATATGTATATATATATACATATATATATATGATTATACAAGTTCATAATTACGTGCCTAAGTTTTAGAGAGATTATAAAAAGATATTATTTACCTAAATTGGCAATGCATCAGAAGTAATATATGAAGCCAGGTCTTCCTGACTTCAAGAGGTTGTTATCCACTACTCTACACTATGTCTTTTCTGACTCACCTTCATATTAAACAGCTTACACATTATAAAGAATGAAAAGAAAAAATTACATGAAAGGATGCTTCAACTTGGAATGTTTGCTTTTTTTTATTTATATAGTGAAGCTTTGGTGGCATATTATAGGCTGAGCCTAATTTACCACAAAATCTTGTCATTTCAATCTAACTTTCTTTACTTGGATGTTTGCTTTGCAGTGATGTTTAAACACCCAAGCTCAGTGCCAACATTGACTAGACTGTAGCAAAGTGTCCTCTTTATCTCAGGTATAATGAAAAACAGGAAATCACTAAACTGTCCTTGGCTCCTCTCTGAGGTTTTATTTACGTAAACTCAGCAAGTTTCTCAGGTTTATCAAGTAAACTCAAGCTGCACTGGACTGGATTATTGCCATCCTTATTTCTCTACTCAATGTCAATGGGCATTATCAATCACAAGAAGACCTCTTGAAAAACAGTATCATCCCAGGGCTCACTGCCAATGTCAGAAAACCAAAAATAGATCTCAACAAAATAATTCTAGTCACTTTTCCTTTAGCAGTAAAAGCTTCTATTAGCAGTAAAATCAATAAAATAACCTGCAGGATTTGTGATTATGGGCATAGAGAAAATTATACTACCTGGAAAATTTCTTCTTCCTTTTTTTCTTTCCTTCCTTTCTCTATTATGCTTTCTTGCTTCCTCAGCTTTCTACTTTTCTGCTTTCTTCCTTCTTGCTACTCTTCCTAATCTCATTATTTCCTACCTATTTTCTTCTTTCCTTCCTTCCTTCCTTCTTTCCTTCCTTCCTTCCTTTCTTCATTATTCATCAAAGCCACTGTCATCTATCTCTTTTTCTGTCTCTTTTGCCTCTCTGTCTCTGTTTCAGTCTTTCTATGTTTCTTTGTGTGTCTATGTATCTTTCTCTCCTTCCTTTCTCCTTATTTCAGCAATAGGTCTGTAAACTTCTAGATCTGAATACCATTTTGAAAATTCATGCTTTAATCTATTCCTCCATTTTTAACTCTTATTAATTAATATCCTTCTATAGGTTCATATTTTCTACAAGATATCTGGTGAAATAAAGGTGAAATCTTCCATGAATTTGCTAACATTATGAGGATATCAACTGGGCATTAAGATTTTCAATCTGTTGTCCTTCACTGTTAGAACATGACCATTCCCATTTATTTTAAATATATGTAAGACTAAATTGATTTAAAAAATGATAAAGAATCAGTGAAAGCTTTAAAAAAACCCAACAGCCAGAAATATAGATGCTGAATATTTTAAAAAATCACCTCTCCTAAGGCCTCATGAGAAGGAAACACTATTACATTTTTATATTCAAATATTTAAGCAATAAGAGATTGAGGGACAATTTTATGTCAATATGATAGCAGTTCAGAATATGTTCAGATCATGGAATAACCCCAACCAAAAAGATACACTCAAAAATATTTTCAATTAATAAATAGCATGTCAAACTGAGTTATTTTCCTTTGCAATGCTTGTATCTCTTTTAATATGGAAGAAATTCTGTATCTGCACTTGTGCTTATGTTTTTCCAAGGATTTTAATATGTAAACTTAATTTAAAAGTGAAATGATGTGGCAATGGGAATGCTCATCTTTAGTTTTTATCCCTCTCCCTTCACTTTAGTTTTCCAAACAGTATAAAGTATGATAAAATATATTTTTATCCATTTTATGAAATTATTTTTGCATTAATTGGGCTTCTTTCCCCCATATTAGTAAGCCTACCCTATCCAATGAACAATTCTACAATTCGTTTCCCAGATGATCCTCACAAATTTGTGTTTCTTATGAGTGTATTTTAATAATCTAATGTTTATTTTCATTAATGAAGCCCTGAAATTACTGAATAAAATCCGACTTCAGCCTAAAAGAAGATCTGTCAGTTTTTAGTATTTTCACATAAATTTAATTTTATCGAAGTAAGAATGAATTAAAAAAATATTTTATGGTAAAATCTCATTCAGAATACTGTTCAAGAATTTGCAGATGACATTAGTCCAAGAGAGGTATAGTTTGATAGTGCAGACATGTGGGAAATATACCCATTTTATTAGCATAAGCTTTTATTTTCATGAAAACAATTCAGATTCATTTTAAATCAATAAACATTTCCCATTTGGAAACATACATGGCCACATGATATTTTGGGGATATTATATTCTTATCATATCCCTTTATTCCTCTTCAAAGTTCTTGTTCTTTTGGAGGTGTTTTGTAGAATTTTTGTTCATAATATTGGAGTTTGTATTTTTAGTAATGTTATGGAAATGGATTTTCATTAATAGAAGTCACATTGTATTGTAAGGTGTTCCTCTCCCATTGAATTTTCTCTGTGGAAGGAAATGGACTTAACAACAAGAAAAGAAATAATCTCATGAAATATTACTAACAGGAACTTTGGAGTCTATTGAATCCCACCCCTTCATCCATATGAAGAAACTAAGACTCAGAGAAGATTGAAACCCCCTATCAGTTTAATGTTCTTTTCTTTATATTATGTTAACATGATAGAGGCCCAGAGAAGGGAAAGAGAATGCCTTAAGTCATATAGTGAGATGGTAGCAAAACCAACCTTAGAACCCAGATTTCTTTCTTATTAGCCCATTGTTCCAATCTCTACATGACATTGCTCAGGATATAATCTCAAGGTGTTATTCAACTATTCTTATCTTTATTTCCTAATATTCTCCTTATTAAATATTATATTTAATTATTTGGAAATAGCTTGGAGATACTACTGATATTTGTCATAATTTATTTTGATATTTACAAAAACTGACTTGATCTAAACTAAAATAGTACTGTGCAATGTAGGATAAATAATATTGTTCTGCGGTAAAAATAATGGAAATGGAGTCATGGAAGGCAATGATTCAATCCACTTCAGTCATTTTAAAAATGTTTTAGCTTAGTTATTTTACTTTCCATAGAGAGTTAGCATGTTACAGGTTAAAAAAAATCTGACTCTGATATCAAATGATGTCCTTACCATCAATAGTGATTACTTCCACTGTGAAGGTGGGCCAGTCACTTAATCTTTCTGAACCTCAGTTTCTCAATACGCAAAAATAAGAGATTAGGCCACAAAATGTTTGATAACCCTTCCAGTTTTCCATTAATGAACCAATGATCCTTTTCTAACATTCAACTTTATCTTTAAAATAAAGGAGAAGTCATTCCAAAAACATTTAGTTTTCTTGTAGCTGATGACCAATGTTTCTTTAAATGATGTTTTCTTTTCATTCTGAGAGATAAAATTGCCAGTAATTAATATATTTGCAAATATATTTGTTTCATATATCTGAATTTTGATATGAAACTGTTTAGCCTGACCTCACAATCTCTTTGGGATCTAGGACAAGAGACCTACTATAAATGAGATACCATGATAGGGGGTAACATTATAAACATGAATTATCCGTCTGAATATTTTTGATATTGTTATTCAATAAAAACTGCATTAAAATGATAAAATGACTCCACTGGAAAGGAGTAGGCTCAATGCCATGAAAATAATTATTTGCAAGTGATTTGACAAGCTTTAGAGCCCAATTTCCTCATTTTGCAGATGAGTAAATGGAGGACCTATAATTTGAACAGACTTCCTTCTTTTAACACTGTTAGTAAATAGCAAAGGTAGTGTTTGAACCCAAGTTATCAGACTCCAAATCCAGCATTCTTTCCACAACACTGACAAAACCTCAATTGACAGTCTGTTGCATAATCCAGTTGGTATATAACATTTAAGTTGTGGTGATAATCTCATCCCTATTAAGTAATATCAAACCCATCCTAACCTCAAACATTGTTCCCCTACTGAAATCCCAAATTTTGTCAGTCTTTCAGAAGAATCGTGATTCAAAGGAATATCAGTAGGTATTGCTGCCAAGTAATGGTCTAAGCTCTCCATCTTTTAGAGAGACAACTTCTCATTATCTGGAGTATTGAAAGCTATCACTTATGTGGAAATAGGAGCAGTTTAAAGAAGTGTTTATATAATTGAGAGCTGATTTTAATCAGCAATTCTGTAATGAATAGCCAAAATCTGTGGTGCCTGTTTTCTGCACAATATCCTTCCTATGAATATCCATGATTTTTACTTTTGTATGCATTGCTATGAGTATTAAAAAAGCATTTATTTAAGGAGGTCACATAAATAGAAGAGGAAAAAACCTGTAGAATCTAACAGATGAAAGTAGGCAATACTCACAGTGTTCTGAAAAATGTGAGACAAGATATTTAAGTCATTAGCCAAGTTTGAACCTTGCATAACAAATGCCAGATTTCTTGGAATGCATACAATGCAAGGCAGAGAGTGTAGGGGTTAGGTCCAGAAACTTACTCAATGTGTGAATCCCCCCCACACGCTTTTTAATATGTAAGTCACATAGAATTTAAGTCTTCTCCTAAGTAGGGAAAACTATGTGAAAGGACAAACTGACCCTTAGAATAACCTGATAACTGTCAAGGTTTATTTATTCTGAATTAAGGAACTACTTTTTTAGTGTTACAGATTTCAACTATTTTTAAAATCCAAAGGTGAACTCTTTTCAAAGATGTCTCAGTAATTACAGAAGAGAGAAGAACTGGGTAGCCTCTAATTGGAATATAAATTTTGTCTCTTCTGATTTCCCCCAAATTCTGAAATTTAATATTTCCCAGTGAGGAAAACATTTGGTTGTTTTTCTTTGTTCATTTCTTTGTTTTTGCAAAGAAAATGGACTTTTTATATTGTTATTTTGCTCACAGTAAAAAAATCAAATGAACCAAAACTGTACATAAAGATGGTTCCAATTTGGTAATTTATTGAAACATCTGGTCCCCACTGCACCACAAAAATGTTTCCACATTCTGTAAGCTAATGTATTTTAATGACTCTTAATATAAGTCAAGATTTATTTTTTTAAAATCTCAGAAAACATATACTGCACACTGAACAAATTGCAACAAAATTGCTTGCTCTCTTCTATATATCTGCTGATGCTTAGTAACCTGTAAATTTGATAGATCAATTAAGCAATTCTCCCTACCCATGCCATCCTTGCTCAAATAGGTGTAGTAATTTTGCCTTATTTTGGTGCCAGAGATTATTGGTTTGAGATCTGTCTCCTTGTACTTTGGTAATAGTGATTCCTTAATGTTGTGATATAGAGTGAGAATTTCTGCAATTTCATTTCCATCCATTTGAATCAACAGGTGGCACTATTAATATGAGGTAACACCATGAGCTGTTTTCTGCAAATGATGTTCACAAAATTCTTTCCAGTCCTTACACAATGTAATAAGTTCAATATTTCACATTTACATAATGCCTTCACTGTGAGTTGCTCAAAGTACTATAAAAACACATTTCTCACATCATCTTTCTGAGATAATTAGGTACATTCAAATGAAAATGCTCTCATCACAAAAATAAACAGTTCTAGAGAAGTAACTGAACTCCTACCTGTCTGGGCCCACTAATCTAACGGTGGCATATGTGATCTGAATGTCAAAACAAAATGAGTAGGAGGAGGTGGAAGTGAAGATTAAAGGGCAGGGTAAGAATAGTGCAATGTGTGACCTGGAGATTTTTTTATATTTACAATTTGAGGAAGGCAGAACTACCAAAAATATATCAAAATAGGTGAAAACAGATATTCACCAACTACAAAGTACCTATGCTATTTTATAACTGTTAGAATTAAATACAACTTTTACATGAAAAAGCAAAGGACAAGTCTATATATCTATATACTGGCAAATGTGGTTAAATTACTTTTTGCTAAAGATGGAAGGCAGGGATGGGGTGTATGTACAAACACAAACCTATATCCATATCTATAGGTATTTGCATGCATATTTTTGCATATATCTACTGACATTCCTCAGAGATATTATGGGTTCAGTTCCAGATCACTACAGTAAAGCTAATATCATAAAAAGACTAGTCACAAGATAGTAGATTGTTTCCTAGTGCATATAGTTTTATATGTTGCATTGTACCATAGTCTACTAATTGGCAACAGTATTAGAAGTAGCATTTTACCTTTTTTAAGAAAAGTATATAAGTTAATTAAAATATTTTATCACCAAAACTTTCTATCCATCATCTGAGACTTCAGTGAGTCTCCATTTATTTTGCTATTTTGTTAATTTTTATAACTCTTCTAGTTCTAATTCTACAGCTCTAAAAATTATAAGTATTTGTTGAATGGAATTGAGTCTTTCTTTTAGTCTATTTTTGACTAAATGGGAAAATTGTCAATACTCCCATACTGCTATTGGGATTCTGGTTGCTAAAGATTTATGTAGTTGTGGCAATTTCTTAAACTAAGACAAGAACGAACACTTTCCAACAACTTGAATACTTAGAGTCCATAGTAGGGTGATTTATTTAACTAATTTCAATATTTTTGAGTCTCAGGGAATAAGGAGGCCTGAACACAGTGAGAGAGAGAGATGGCTAGTCAATGGAATATTCAGAACACACACACAATTATGGATTAAGTTCCCCAGCTTACATGAGTACAGATCATGGCACCCCGAAATAATTAAAATAGTTAACATCAAAGATCAGTACAGAGATGCACAGTAAAACAAAGTATGCCTGTATATTTATATCTAAGTCTATCTACTATTTATCTATTATCCATCAATCTATCTATCTATATCATTTGTCAGGAACCTGAAATTATGAGGATAAATACATGGAAATCTTTAGGGAAAATTGTTATTTTAGAAGATATAATATTCACTCCTCTGAGGTAATCCTTCTGGTGATGAGCTGCTTGTCTCTCAGGTAAGGTGATCCTTAGGTGACAGAAACATTGTTATACCCATGGATGAGGAAAATAACCAACAGGAAAAGATCTGGAACATGGGATACGTTCAAATTCATTTTTTTTAGCTGGAGAATCACACTTAAGTTAACTGTCTTCACATATCCAAAGAGACATCATATAATAGAGGGAGATTTCCTTCCCTTTGTCTCAGGAGGCTGAAGCAAAACCAATGGATAGAAAATGCAAATAAAGAGGTATTGGTGCCATAGAGAAATAATTTCTAACAATTGTTTATGGGTAATTGGGTAAGAGCAATGATCTTTCAGGTGATTCTCTGTCTTTCATAACAAGTCTTCTACTGAATCTCCTAGGACTATTTCTCATGGGTCTAATGGAGGAGAATCTTGGTCATATAAAATTGAATGAGATACGAGATGACTACATGCTCTATAATGTTATTTTCAATTCTGAGATTTTTTCTAGTGTTAGAATTTGACCTTATTTTGCTTAGCTTTTGCAAACTCAGAGTGACAACCATGTGATGATATGAATCAGATTAAGGCTTCGATGTATTTTTTGACAATTTCCACTTCTAATTTAAAATGGTAATTAGCATTTTTCCTTTTTTTACTTGCAGTGAAAGCATTTGAAGATGACCTTTGAAAAATAAATAGAATATGGATTTCTTGAAATACTCTTATAAGTTTTATTATTAATGAAAAATAGAACTATCCTTTCAAGTTTAAGAAAAAAATATTTTGTTGAAGGATTCATATCATCCATGTTGTTTTGTATATTATTCTCAATATTATAGCTTGAACTTCTGTTAACAGCTAAGTAAGGAAAACAATCAGTAAAAAATGATTTTATTTTTCTGTTTATATTTTTATTCTCAGGAATGTGTTCAGGAATACAAGGAGTTTTTTTTTTCCTGACTGAACCAAAAACACATCAAAGCATCCATGTAACTATATCAAAGTTATTCAATATGAAACTAAATTTACATTCCCTCTCATCCCAGTGTCCTATCATCTTAAGATGACTTTAATATATTCTTAAGAGTAAACTGAGAAGACTAACCAGGGATTGACCTAGCTAAATCCAAAAAAGCTGCTTACTGTTTGATTCAAGAATAAGTGATACTTTCTTGGTTATGGTAACTCCTGAAATTTATAAAGACATCTAATTCCTTTGTGGGTTGTTTTCCCTTCTATGGAGACAGGGTTCAAAAAGGAGGTGAAAAGAGTTCTAGGATTAATTATTTTTATTGATCAATTATTTTCTACATCTAGAAACATAAATTGTAAATATAAAATTTTGTGCAATGATTAATGAATTGACACACTTTTGGAAAACAAGAATTATGCCAGTGTTGACAATTTTCTCATTTAGTCAAAAATAGACTAAAAGACAGATTCAATTCAATTCAAGAAACACATTATAATTCTTAGAGTTGTAGAATTAGAACTAGAAGAGTTATAAAATAAATTATTAACATTATTATAAAGAGTTTTAGTCTTATGGATTATCTTAAAGCATTCTAGGAACTCTCAGGGGTCCAAGGGCCACACTTTCAAAAATGATAATCTATTCCAGATGCTTCATTTTATAGATGTGTAAACTAAACACAGGGAGAGATTAAAACACTTTTCTAAGGTCATAAAAAGAAGTAGTAAGGATCAGAAGCAGAACTTGAACCTAGAATTTAAGCAATTTATCCCATAGATTTGATTATCTCATCTTGGATTACTAATTATGAATATAGGTCTCCAGAAAAACAAAATAACATCACCACTACTGCTGCCATCATCAACAACAAGACAATGCTTATATACCAATATCTGCTCCAAATAATGAGCCAGATGGAAACAAGTACAAAGAAATTGAAGAGATCTTACAGACCGATTAATATATATTTTGATAGATGTGGGCAAAAAGATAAAATGGACAAAATCTACGGAAATATATTTTATGAAATGAACAAAAGCTTTTAGCCTGGAGATTATACCAAATGCTTGAATATAACAAATATTTTCTTCCACAAGGTTGAAAACAACAAAACACTCCTTTTTCAAATTTTCCTCTTTTTATTGAAGGCACCACCATTTTATAGATTCCCAGGCACTGAAGATAATTCTAAGGTTATAAACCTTGGAAACTGAATAAATGCTGGTGTCTTTGTAAAGAGACAGAGAAATTTTGGGGTGAAAGATCAATTGGAAGAGTAAAGCAATTGTGTTTACTAAGTGTCTGCTCTGTGTCAGGCACTGTACTCACCACTCTACCAGTATTAGCTCATTTGATTCTGAAAACAACCCTGTGAGATAGGCATTATTATGTTCACAATTTTCCAATTCAAAGAAAAAGTAAGGCAGACAGAGATAAGTGATTTCATCAAAATCACAAAAGTAAGAAATGTTTAAGGTCGGATATGAATTCAGGTCTTCTTGATTTCAGGTTCAGTTTACTATCCATTTGTTCCTTGGAGGAAATGTGTGTGTGTGTGTGTGTGTGTGTGTGTGTGTGTGTGTGTGTGTGTGTGACAGAGAGAGAGAAAGAGGGAGAGAGAGAGAGAGAGAGAGAGAGAGAAACAGCAGAAGACTTAAGGAAGAATCTTGTGGATAATTGACACAGATAGATAATGGGGGTGATATGGAAGAAGAAGAAGAAGAAAAAGAAGGAGGAGGAGGAGGAAGAGGAGGAGGAGAAGGAGGACAACAAGTACTACTATTTGAATCATGAATAGGTGATGCTTTCTTGGTTATGATAACCCCTGAAATTTATAAAGACATTTAATTCCTTTGTGAGTTGCTTTTCCTTCTACAATAACCAGGTTCAAACTAGAGGGGGAAAAAGAGATAGTGCTAAGATTAATTATTTTTTATTTATTAATTACTTTTTACATTTATAAACATTAAATTAATTTTAATTGTAATGGTTGAGAAAACATTGAAGAATGTTTAAGGAAATAGAAAGAGAACTAACAGATCAGTCAAAAAACAGGAAAGTTTATTCAAAAAAGCCTAAAGAACTGAGTAAATTCAGAAGAAATTGCTCAACAGTATTAAATGCAGCAGATAGCTTGAGAAGAAAGAGTATTTTAAGGAGACAGATTTTCCAATTAAAAGATCATTGCTAACTTGGGAGAGAATTGTTCCAGTTTAGTAATGCTAAATATCAGAAGCCAAGTTGCAAAGGCTAGAGGAATGAAAGAAGAGGAGGTAGTATGAATACAAAATTTATACTAGGTTAGCTTTTAAAAAAGAGTAGAAATATAAGATAAATTGAAGGGATGACAGTGTCTATAGAAAGTTTATTTTGTCTCTTCATATTTCAGATGGGGGAAACTTGATAATCCTACCAAGCAGAGAGAGATAAGAGGCAAAAGCAATACCTGTTCATAATAGAAACTTATTTGGCAGTGTTGTGTAATGGGTACCCATATGCAGCCTCAAAATGAAAAATAAAAAATAAAACAAAACAAAACATAGGGTTAAATCAGCCTCCAGTTGCATAATTCCTGTGACCACAGAAAATTACATAACATCTCAGTGATCTGAAAAATAATAAGTCAAAGTTCTAACTTGTATTGGTAAAGGCGGTAGATTCTCTCTGAGGCTCCATGAACTAATTAAATGATAATCCTAGCCTGTGTGCTTGTCCCTTTGGGAGAAAGTTAAGGAGAAAAAAATATTAATAGTATGGTCCAATCAAACAGCAGAATGCAATATAAATGAAAGCAAGTGTGCAGAAAATTTGACAAGAGTCTCAACTGAGTAACATTATCTCAAGAATGTTCATAAATGAAACTGTATAATAAATATTATGAAGATGAAAAAAATGTGTGTACATTTATTTAGTAGCCATTTTCATCCTTGTTGAACACCAATTGACACCCCAGATCCCAATGCACTATGAATCAGGTTAGAATGCCACTTAAGAACAAATCAGACGTCTCTCTTTTGAGAATAACAGGATGGAGTACTAGACATTTTTTTGATCTTTTCCCCTCTCAAACCTCCTAAAAACAGAAATTATGTGCCCAAATCAATTTCGGCAGCTACCATATTCTATGACATACAGAATCAAGAGGAAGGTTAAAAAAATCCTAGGAACTGGCATTCACTCACTGATCCTGAGTTCACTCATCATACCTTATCTACCTCCGATAGTACTGTCAGTGAAGGCATACTCGGAGATCCAAATACATGATAGAAACTAACTTTAAAACCTGTACTACGCCCTCTTCCCATATAAGTTTCCTCAATAGAAAGCTTAGCCACTCTTCATCTAGAGAAAATATCTGCCAGGGGTTGAAACATGAAAGCACCATTACTAAGATTACAGAAATCAGCCTATACTGGTGACAAAATATCAGTTCTGAATTATTGGTATCTATAGGCTCTCTTCCCTTCCCCTGCCCTCCATCCTCTCTTCTCAGTTGTGACACCTTTCCCTTCAAGTTTTGTTTATTCATTTTAATGGTAATTTAAATGGGAAGATCTTTCCCATTCATGAATAGTACCAAGTGACCTGCTTGGATTTAATGGAAGTCTGACTCACATGGAGACTGTGGTAGATGTAGTTTGCCAAATGGGTGGAACAGGAAAGGGTGGAGCAGGAAGAGGCACAGCTAGAGCAGAGCTGAAAGGAAGATAGAAAGCAATCAGAGTTAGGAAAGGCAGCAACAAACAGGAGAGGGAGAGCTTGTCTGTGATTTGTTTGAGTGAATTGGTTTGTGGGAAGTCTAAGAGAGGGAAGGCTTGGGGCTTGTCGCGTATGCTCTGCATTGTTATTGTGTTTAGATTTCTTTGTTACTATGATGAATTTAGCTTTCTAGTATTGTGATATGGCTTTCTAATGTCTGAATAAATGTTTTGGCTTGGTCTTCCATGTGGAAAGTCAGTTGTATTTCATGATTCAGAACTGCGCCAGCATATTCATGGCCAATGTAAGTGTTGTGAGTATCGCATTGGTGCTACATAATTTACCTCTACTGCTTTTATCTGGTTATATATTTCTTTCCCTTCCTTTTTGTTCCCATTCATGTAGATTTTCCCTTTAGCTAGTCTGTCTTACTCATTAGTTTTATTTAATTCGTTTGTGTAACCCTTTCCAAATATGATACTCGTTATTTTCTTCATTATCAGTCTTCTCTATCTACTTTAGACTCTCAGTTTTTGACTTATTATCCCTATATTCATCTGATCTCCCTCTTTAATCTGTAGTCTTTATATAAGTCAAAGATTCCTAGATATCCATTCTGGACTTTGTCATTGGATACTTTTGTCAATGCTTTGTAGGGCTTAACTCATGGATCCCACTTTTCCATTTTGTCTCACTATCAGAACAATGTCTATTATTGCAGGTGTCAAATACCTTAGCCTGAAGATAAGCATCTACCCAAGATCCAGATTGACCTGAGACAAGGAAAAGGAATGGTCAATGTGGTGTTTGCTTCTCAACAACTGTAAAACAAATTCCAGGAGGAGTGGAAAGTTCTACATAATTTTAATTGATTTAACCAAGGCCTTTGATAATGTCAATAATGAGGACTGTAGAAAATGGAAAATTTGGTTGCCCAGAGAAATTCATCAGCATTATATGTCACTTTCATGATGGGGCATATTTTCACAAGGTCTAGATAGCAGACAATGCTCTCACACTTTCCCAGTCACCAATTGAATGGAGTAGGATTGTGTCCTTGCTTCCATGCTTTTTAGGATGATATTTTCAATGTTGTTGCTCTATCACTTCACTGGGGATGAAAATAGCATCAAGGCAAGCCAGCACTAAAGTAGGGGAAGAGTTATCACATGTCTATTTGTTTGAAGATAATTGTGTACTCAGTGCACCCTCTGAATCTGAGATGCAGCAAAGTGCAAATCAGCTCTCTGCTACTTGTGCTAATTGTGGCTTAATAAGAAACACCAAGAAAA